>JARLTB010000026.1:4247500-4307500 GCA_030141615.1 Unio pictorum
AAAAAAGTTATATTAAAGTATAAGGGCTATTGATGTCATTTACTATATAAAAAAGTTTTATTGAAGTATAAGGGCTATTGATGTCATTTACAATATAAAAAAGTTATATTGAAGTATAAGGGCTATTGATGTCATTTACTATATAAAAAAGTTATATTAAAGTATAAGGGCTATTGATGTCATTTACTATATAAAAAAAGTTATATTAAAGTATAAGGGCTATTGATGTCATTTACTATATAAAAAAGTTATATTAAAGTATAAGGGCTATTGATGTCATTTACTATATAAAAAAGTTATATTAAAGTATAAGGGCTATTGATGTCATTTACTATATAAAAAAGTTATATTAAAGTATAAGGGCTATTGATGTCATTTACTATATAAAAAAGTTATATTAAAGTATAAGGGCTATTGATGTAATTTACTATATAAAAAAGTTATATTAAAGTATAAGGGCTATTGATGTCATTTACTATATAAAAAAGTTATATTAAAGTATAAGGGCTATTGATGTCATTTACTATATAAAAAAGTTATATTAAAGTATAAGGGCTATTGATGTTATTTACTATATAAAAAAGTTATATTAAAGTATAAGGGTTATTAATGTAATTTGCTATATAAAAAGTTATATTAAAGTATAAGGGCTATTGATGTCATTTGCTATATAAAAAGTTATATTAAAGTATAAGGGCTATTGATGTCATTTACTATATAAAAAAGTTATATTAAAGTATAAGGGCTCTTGATGTCATTTACTATATAAAAAGTTATATTAAAGTATAAGGGCTATTGATGTCATTTACTACATAAAAAGTTATATTAAAGTATAAGGGCTATTGATGTCATTTACTATATAAAAAAGTTATATTAAAGTATAAGGGCTATTGATGTCATTTACTGTATAAAAAAGTTATATTAAAGTATAAGGGCTATTGATGTCATTTACTGTATAAAAAAGTTATATTAAAGTATAAGGGCTATTGATGTCATTTACTATAAAAAAAGTTATATTAAAGTATAAGGGCTTTTGATGTCATTTACTATATAAAAAAAGTTATATTAAAGTATAAGGGCTATTGATGTAATTTACTATATAAAAAAGTTATATTAAAGTATAAGGGCTATTGATGTAATTTACTATATAAAAAGTTATATTGAAGTATAAGGGCTATTGATGTCATTTGCAATATAAAAAAGTTATATTGAAGTATAAGGGCTATTGATGTAATTTACTATATAAAAAAGTTATATTAAAGTATAAGGGCTATTGATGTCATTTACTATATATAAAAGTTATATTAAAGTATAAGGGCTATTGATGTCATTTACTATATAAAAAAGTTATATTAAAGTATAAGGGCTATTGATGTCATTTACTATATAAAAAAGTTATATTGAAGTATAAGGGCTATTGATGTCATTTACAATATAAAAAAGTTATATTGAAGTATAAGGGCTATTGATGTCATTTACTATATAAAAAAGTTATATTAAAGTATAAGGGCTATTGATGTCATTTACTATATAAAAAAGTTATATTAAAGTATAAGGGCTATTGATGTCATTTACTATATAAAAAAGTTATATTAAAGTATAAGGGCTATTGATGTCATTTACTATATAAAAAAGTTATATTAAAGTATAAGGGCTATTGATGTCATTTACTATATAAAAAAGTTATATTAAAGTATAAGGGCTATTGATGTCATTTACTATATAAAAAAGTTATATTAAAGTATAAGGGCTATTGATGTAATTTACTATATAAAAAAGTTATATTAAAGTATAAGGGCTATTGATGTCATTTACTATATAAAAAAGTTATATTAAAGTATAAGGGCTATTGATGTCATTTACTATATAAAAAAGTTATATTAAAGTATAAGGGCTATTGATGTTATTTACTATATAAAAAAGTTATATTAAAGTATAAGGGTTATTAATGTAATTTGCTATATAAAAAGTTATATTAAAGTATAAGGGCTATTGATGTCATTTGCTATATAAAAAGTTATATTAAAGTATAAGGGCTATTTATATCTTTGTTATATAAACATTTATATTAAAGTATAAGGGCTATTGATGTAATTTGCTATATAAACAGCTAGATAAAGTATAAGGGTTATTGAGGTAATTTGCTATATAAACAGTTATATTAAAGTATATATATATATATATATATATATATATATATATATATAGATATATATATATATATATATATATATATATATATATATATATATATATATATATATATATATATATATATATGGCTTTGAGATATCAAAAATGTAAAACACAACTAAGTTTAAATTTTGATACGTTAAGGTTAAACAAACTTTCATTTTGAAGAAAAACATCAACTGCAGATTTGCTTTTCAACAGAATATTACACTGCAGATGATATAATGCGTGGCGTGGTACTCATAAAACGGTTTGTCTCTTTGACCAGAAGGGTGTGAGTTCGAATTTTGCAGTCAGGTCTGCCCATATTAGCCACTGTTCCATGGCAAGTTTTCTACTTGTCTTGGCCCAAAACAACCGACATTCAAATGAGAACGGTTGACTGTAACGTAATAAAGTTAACCATACAAACTTACTATGGCGAAAACCTTTTGGTAAAACATCTGAACAAAAGATATAAATTCGAATAAATTTATTTCTATCAAGAAACTCCGTTATCATTAAAACTGCTATTAAAATACCTATAGTATTCCGTTTATATACCGACTATAACCACTTGCCATCACTTAAAATATGTAAGAGATAGCAGTTTTTGGTTTGATTTGGTGATTTACAGCACAGTAACAAACGAAGGTGATTTAGTTGCCATAGCAACCGATGTAAAGTGTCCTGCCCAAAAACATACCACGGTAGTTTACCCAGGCTGGTCCGGTGTTAGGATTCAACCCTTTCTGACGTGATTACGTCATGCTTCTCCAGTATGAAAGATTAGTAAGTTTTGCTGAGTATTGTACAGTGTTATCACACCTTGCAGATCGTGGTAAAACTATTTACTATTTGTGCTTGAAAATGTGGTTAAAATTAATGACTGAAACCTTTGCAATAACGTTACGATACGGGAACAGGAAGGATTCAAGATGCCAGGTGATTTGCGCCAAAGCACCCCCAGCTGGGAATACGCCCCCACGCTCCACCTCCCCCAAAAGTTACAACAAAACAATGAACACTATACAACCGGAACGTTTCCAAAAGTAAGTTGTATTTACAGCTATGTCATAAAACAGTTAAAATGCAGGGGAGGTCTAAAACACTTAAATTGTAGAAGAGTTTAAAATACTTAAAATTTAAGGGAGTCCTAAAACATTTCAAATGCAGGTCAGTCCTAAAACACTTAAAATGTAGTGGAGTCATAATACACTTAAAATGCAGGTCAGTCCTAAAACACTTAAAATGTAGTGGAATCATAAAACACTTCAAATCACGTCAGTCCAAAATCACTTAAAATAATGGGGAGACCTAAAATACTTAATATGCAGAGGAGTCCTAAAACACTTAAAAATAAGAGTCCTAAAACACTTACAATTCAGGTATGTCCTAAAACACTTAATATGTATGGGAGTCCTAAAAAACACTTAAAATGCATGTCAGTCCTAAAACACTTAAAATGCAATAGAGTCCTAAAACATTTAAAATGCAGGTTAGTCCTTAAACACTTAAAATGCAATGGAGTCCTAAAACACTTAAAATGCAATGGAGTCCTAAAACACTTAAAATGCATGTCAGTCCTAAAACACTTAAAATGCATGTCAGTCCTAAAACACTTAAAATGCAATGGAGTCCTAAAACACTTAAAATGCAATGGAGTCCTAAAACACTTAAAATGCAATGGAGTCCTAAAACACTTAAAATGCAATGGAGTCCTAAAACACTTAAAATGCATGTCAGTCCTAAAACACTTTAAATGCATGTCAGTCCTAAAACACTTAAAATGCAATGGAGTCCTAAAACACTTAAAATGCAATGGAGTCCTAAAACACTTAAAATGCAATGGAGTCCTAAAACACTTAAAATTCAAGCTATGCTGCCTAAGCCCCACACACATCCCCCCCCCCCCCACTCCTAACTGTGTACCTTCTCCACGCACCCCACCCCGAAAGTATTTCTGGATCTGCCACCAATATGCAAAGGGAGAAATGTGATGAGAAAATTGGCCATCATTTGATGTTTTAGAGAAATTGAGAAAAAGTCTACGGAAAAAATTTTAAATAAAAAAAAGAGATCAGACAACGCGGCCTCACTGCTTTCCCAAAGATTCGGTTTTTTAATGGAAAAAAGTTTGAAAGTGTCAGCTTGATACACATTCTCGTGGTTTTCGTTAAAAGTTGCAGTAGATAAATGCCCCTGAACTGTTGATTAATAGGGCGATTGCAAAGTCGAGGAGGCGCACATGTTGTGGAAAAACACGATGTATAATTTACCAGTTGCCGTAGTATACAAGCTAATTCATAACCTACAGAAAAATCCTAATCTGTCATCAACCCAAAATGCGAGAGATTTCGAGATTATTGATTAAAATCGAAAGGAAGTTTGAGTTGACAGACTGAGAAAGTTTGTATGTCTTGGGCTACGTTGAAAGCTCAGAGGAGTTTTGTCTCAGGCTTGTACCACTAAAATAGTTAAAGAGTTCTGTCTGCACTTTATACCTTTATTCCTAAACGGGTTTGAGATACTCCATGCGATATTGTATGATTCTGTGATGCGAAGTAGAAACTCTTCATAGAAAGAATATGTAGAAAAGATATACAGTCAAACATTATTCTCGAAATGACCGAATATGTTTCACATATAGAAAGTTAATGAAAAATAATGTACCAGTTTGACGACAATATGATCGAAGATTAAAACAAAACCAACACACAGGCAAGTACATATATACATACATACATACATACATACATACATACATACATACATACATACATACATACATACATACATACATACATACATTACAATGTCTGCAATGAGGCAGTTTATAGTGATGTCTAGCACTGGGGCATCATGCAGCAGACATTTAGCATGATGTCCCACCCAGTCACATTATCCTGACACCTGGCCGACAGTCATATCACTAACTTCTTAATAATGAGCGCCAAGCGAGGCAGCTGTTAGTACCATTTTCTTTGGTAAGTCATTGGTATAATTCGGCTGGGGATCGAACCCACGACCTCCCGCTTCCGCGGCGGACGCTCTAACCACTAGGCCACCTGAATGGTTCATACATACATACATACATACATACATACATACATACATACATACATACATACATACATACATACATACATACATACATACATACATACATTGGAAGAAAGCATCGGCAGAACAAATAAATAGGTATAAGGAAGCAACACGCAATGAATTTTTAGCACAACTGAATAAGACAGAACTAGTGACAAATGTCGATATTGAAATTATTATTCAAGACACGATAAAGATTTTACATGATGAAGCTACTAGGTTTCTGCCCATAAAAAGGTTTTACCCGTACGCTAACCCCTATTGGAAACTACTAAACGTAAAAAAGTTTCATACAGAAATGAAGCTGAAACATAGGGTATGGATCTCTAATAGTAGGCCAAGAGGATGGGAAATTCAGTCATACGCGAACTATAAGAAAGCGCAGAAACTGTTTGGAAAAGAATTACTGAGAGCAAAAAAAAAGTGTAACAGAGAACAGTTCAGTGAGCTTGTAAAGGCTGCTGAGCTCGATATTTCCACTTTCTATAAGTTTATACGGAACAAAAGACATAAACGTGATTACATATACGAAATTGAATCTAACGGAAAAATCGTACGCGACCACGACTCTATAAGAGACTTATGGGCAAATCATTTTTCCAATTTGTCACTACCTGACAATACCTATCTGTACGATGAGAATCATTACCAGATGGTCTTAGCAGAGGTTAGAAAACAGAGTATAGAAACCCATTCCCACTTTGATGAAGTTGTTGACAAAATTCCCACTGGAGAAGGAATCAGTAGTGCAATTAGTTCTCTCAATAAAGATAAGGCATGTGGTCACGACGGTATTGTTGCCGAGCATTTACTGTTTGCGGACACTCAAAGCAGTGTACAGTTACTTGAAACTGTCTTCAGAAAAGTGTACGAGGCCGAGGAGTATCCATGCCATTTTAAACAAGGTTTAGTAATACCAATATTTAAAGGAGGGGGAAAAAACAAATTAGATATGAATAATTACCGTGATATAACTATAGTTCCAGTGCTTCAGAAAATCCTAGAGCAAATTATATATAATACTACTTATATTTTCTAAGCACATTAATTTTCCAAATCCATTGCAACAAGGTTTTAGGAATAATTGTGGTAGTATCACTGCAGCGTTTTGTATCAAAGAACCTATATGCTACTATATGGATAAAGATACTCCTGTCTATGCAACATTTCTTGATAATGCTAAGTCATTCAATACAGTCTGGCACGATGGGTTATTTTACAAGCTGTACAAACTTGACATAAAAGGGAAGACGTGGCGCATCATGAAAGACTCGTTTAAGGGAGTAACCAGTTCTGTTTTATTTGCGGGCAAATTGTCCAAATATTTCAATATTAAGCAGGGTGTAGGACAGGGTCGTATCTTATCTGCTTGGTTCTTTCTCGTTATGATAGACGATTTGATCACTGATTTAGATCATACTTTGCGAGGCCTAAAACTTGTCGATCTCCACCTGCCGTGTGTCTTATTAGCAGATGACACAACTGTAATAGCTAATTCGCATCATTCGATGCAGCATCTGCTCGATACAATTTCTAATTATGCGAAAAGGTGGAGATTGATATATAACGCAGATAAAAGTTGCAGCATCCTCTTCACAAACAAAAGAAGAACTGATATCCATTCTTTTCTATTCAGCAAATCGCCAATTCCAGTAGTCAAAAGTAAGAAATATACCGGCATACCTCTAAAGTACAACTTTAAACCAAACGACGCGATACAAGAAGCATGCGATAAAGGTAAACACTTATTAAACTTTTTTTTATTTTATTGGTATCAGAGACAGGGGAATGAACCCTCTAACAAGTATGAAAATATGGAAAAGAATCATTCTACCCTCAGTCCTATATGGATGTGAATTATGGTCGAATATGAAAACACCAATATAAAAGAACTTGAGCTATGTCAGAGATATGCAGCGCCACGTATGCAAGCTTTCGATAAATAATCGCCCACAGAGGCAACGCGTAGTACCTAAGGACTCTGGTCAATGGAAGCATACATAGATAAGATGAAATTGTGTTTTTTTCAACCGGCTGTGTAGGGGCGATTGGACTCTTATCTGGAAAAAGATTTTCATTTTGCGATTATGTCAGTACTTGACCAGCCCATTAACACAGACTGGGTTTATAGCAGATATTGACAAAATATTCAAGAAATATGGTATGGGAAGCGTTCTCTTAGACTATGCAGTAAGAGTACACACCGAAGGTAAACTTGTTTGGAATCGGTATATTATTGATAATATTCAAAACCTCGAGGAATGTATCCGGAATACAGATATTGAACTAAGGAGCGATTTAATTCACAAACATTCATTTGGACTTACAACCAAGCAGTATATTGTTTCTTGGGCGTAAATTTCCATCTATGTTATGACCTCTCTCTGAAATAGTGAAACTATATGTCATGCCTGTAGAAAAGTTATGATATGCAAACTCTGTGGAAAAGAGACTGACGACAGAGCGAAACATCTTATCTTAGGTTGGGAAATATTACTTGAAGAACGAAACGTCTTCTTTGAGAGGGTGATTGACACTTTAGATGTGAGAGACGGGGTTAATTTATTCAATCAAGAACACGATATACTATTGGAGACACTTCTTGGAAGCAGAGTAGATTGCTTGTCGTCTATCGACGATGATATATGGGATAAACTCCTGTTGGTGACGGCAAAAATCATAACCTCATTTTACAATAAAATGCATGCCCTACTCTCAACCAACATGTCATAACATAGCAACAATAATAAGTAGCTAAGAAAAATAAATAAATAAATTAATTTAAAAAAAAAAGAAAAAAACATAAACAAAAGACCATCCTGTTGTTGTCAAATTCCGCAATTGTGTTGTATGACAGATCACGGAGATATAAAGCTCTCTGGCTCATATAACATAAGAGTGTCACTTTTTTAAAAAAAATCTTTTTTCATTTGAGAATGGTTTCATTTGTTCCACATATATATGTATAGATGTGTGTGTATATGTGTATGTGTATCTATGTGTTTGTGTGTGTATATATATATATATATATATATATATATATATATATATATATATATATATATATATATATATATATATATATATATATATATATATATATATATATGTGTGTGTGTGTACATTTATATATGTGTATATGTGTGTGTGTGTATGAATATATATGTGTATGTATGCATCAGCACATATGTCATCTAGAAAGAACTACATTGATAATTATACTGGTATACGTTTCAAAATTGGTTGTTTTTTTACTCTTTTCTGTTGCATTTCATGATTTTGTATTATCCTGAATTTGATTAATCTGATGTAATCTCTGTTGAAGAGGAAATAAAGTCATACATACATACATACATACATACATACATACATACATACATACATACATACATACATACATACATACATGCATGCATGCATGCATGCATGCATGCATACATACATACATACATACATACATACATACATACATACATACATACATACATACATACATACATACATACATACATACATACATACATACATACATACATACATACATACATGAGAGAGAGAGAGAGAGAGAGAGAGAGAGAGAGAGAGAGAGAGAGAGAGAGAGAGAGAGAGATGTGTTTGAATTACTCCAGTACTGATAATTCTAGCAGTATATTATCTCCACATCATTGGGAGAACTTATTTTGACAGAAACGAAAAACAATTCCACCTGATCATCCGGTCATCTGGCCTTGGATATTATACAGATTGTTTCAGTTAATTGCTACATGCCGTGTGCACATTATATTGCAACTATTTCTTAGAGTTTTTATATTATTTTCTCCCTGTGTTCCCGATCCAAATAATCATATACAGATGAAAGCATGCGTGGTTTGTGAACGTCACAAATAAAAACTGGAAGTTCTAGCAATTGCATTTAGACGGCCGTCACGTGACATGCAGCAGAGATCCAATCTAAAGCTAGACACATGCATGACCTTAGTCATGCTGATAATAATGTATCACAGCAACATTCAGTCCGCTTATTCTTATTTTTAGTAATCCAACTCGTTGCCAATTATAATCTCTTGCTATGTCCAGCCAAAGATCATATTCTAAGACATAGGAAATTCGTTCTTACAAACTTCAATTTATTAATGCTTGCCTAAGTTTCGAAGCATATATATATATATATAAACATAGTATCGACTGTTATTTATGTCGAGTACAGGAACGCATCTTACTGTAAACTAACGAGATCCAATGATTGAAACAATAATAGTGTACGTCGCTTGGGATAACTTTTGTTTTAGCATACTTTTAATCAGATAAACCCCCGAATCTTCAAGAGGTTACTGAACCTGACGAATGGGCCACAGGAATATGCAAAGATTATAAGATGGTGCTAAACAAAAGAAAGAACACAACCATTAATAAATGCTGTGTTTAGATGCATTTAAAAATATAAATATTGACTAACCTCACCAAACAAAAGATGATAGCAGCTGTGTTAACCATGCCGATGTTAATTAGTGCTACACAAATAAGAATAAAGGTTTCTTGTATATTTACATGTGACGTTTGACTTAGTTTGCAATATATAAAAAGCATATGTACAAATCCAGTGAGATATATTGCATGATATGTTAATCAAGTATCTCTTGTTGAGTATTGTAGTGCTGAAATGATTGATATTTTAAAAACACATATTTTCGTCAAATCTTAAGAAGGTGCGAAGATGAACAATATATCATTTGTCAAAGGATGCAAAGGATGTACTCTTGTACTTCAATCTGGATATGCATATATCATTTATAATGTGCATTTACTGAGCTTTGACTAGAAAAGAAGTTAACTTAATTTTTGTTCTACTTTAGTTTTCCTTCAGGCTTACTAGATAATGGCGATGTCGTACTTAAGGTAAAATGGGATCGGATCCAGTTGTGTAAAAGGCGCCAGGGCGACGATGGTGACCAAAAGTGACAGAGTATGAGGCCCGAAGTTCCAAGATGGGGAGGAATATTGGGAGAGGGAGGTGGCTAGTGTAACCTCCCACATTTGAGGTTCACATTTCAAGCTTCGGAGCTGACCTCATATTTAGTCCATATGGGTTCGTGATATGTCCAGCAAGGTATTGCAATTCATGCAATAATATACGCGATTGTGAAGAAGATGGTAACATATTTGGCAAATGTTGATATATATATATATATATATATATATATATATATATATATATATATATATATATATATATATATATATATATATATATATATATATATATATATATCCATCTCAAGACAATTTGGTTTCGAGTTTTAAACGAAACTCGCCTGAGTTTCCTCTAAAGGCTTTGTTGCATAATTCAATTTCCTTAAAATAGCATATTTTCAATTTCTATGACAAAGTATTTTTCAATTTTTATTTCACTTGAAGTCTATATTTGGAACAAAAAAGGTTGCAACCCAAAACTACTGGTCACAACATATAATATACTGAAAGTACTCAGTGTTACAGCACGAAATACCAAGTCCTTACAATCACAATATTATATAGTTCTCTACTTGATCTCAGGTCACAATTAGCATTTTAATAATAATAATAATAATAATAATAATAATAATAATAATAATAATAATAATGAGGACTTTGTATAGCGCCTAATCTAAGCGCTTTACACCATCAATAATGATAAGACTACACTACAGAACAACAAATGATAAATACAATGAAATTGGAAAACATAAAAACATGCTGCAAACATATAAGATACAAACCATGATTAAGTCGCAAAGTTTGTCCCTGCAGTCGAAACAGGTGAGTCTTAAGAGCCCTCTTAAAAGGGACCACTGTGTTTTTGTGTCTAATTTCAATGGGCAATTCGTTCCACATCTCGGGGCCCTGGTGTGCAAACGAACGTTGTCCATATGACTTTGTTTTCATCTTGGGAACAATGAGTATACGATTATCAGAAGAAGAGCGTAAGTATCTATCTGGTGTATACACATGGGTGAGGCTGGATAGGTATGTTGGACTGGAGTCTGTCATTGAAACATAGCACAGAGAACAAATTTTTTGTTTGATTCTGTATCGAATCGATAGCCAGTGGTCGAGGTACTCTAAAGATGATCCGTGCAGCTGTGCTTTGAACTCTTTGAAGTTTCTGGAGTAAATATTGTGACGAACCAGACAGAATTTATATTTACGAATGGAATTGATGCGTCTCAATTCAAGATATGCAGCTTTGCATATGTTCATGACATGTTGGTACAATGTGAGAGTACTGTCTAGAGTAACGCCTAGGTTTCGTACTGACTGTGAGAATTTAATGTTGGTGTTGCTGATATTTATTGTCTGAGGTAAAGGATGTGAATGAGAAAGTCTTTGCGTTGTGATCAGAATAGCCTCAGTTTTATCATCATTCATCTGCAGCTTGTTACATGTCATCCATGATTTTACATCCGAAATGCACCTCTCTACTCCATGGATGGTAGCATCAACTTCAGTTTGGCTGCTAGAATTGTATATTTGGGTGTCATCAGCATACAATTGGTGCAACACTGGGTGATGATCTATGACACTTGAGAGCGGCTGAGTGTACAGAATGAAGAGAACAGGTCCAAGAACAGATCTCTGTGCTGGAGTTTACATGTATTCCATTTGCAGATATAATTTGTGTCC
Source organism: Unio pictorum (assembly GCA_030141615.1). Taxonomy (NCBI): domain Eukaryota; kingdom Metazoa; phylum Mollusca; class Bivalvia; order Unionida; family Unionidae; genus Unio; species Unio pictorum. The sequence continues at coordinate 4,259,438 of JARLTB010000026.1, forward strand.
TGTTGATTTTGTAGGACTTGAACCACTGTAAAGCTTTGTTCTGAATGCCAAATACATGCTGGAGACGGTGAAGTAATATATCATAGTCTATTGTGTCAAATGCTGCATGTAAATCCAGGAGAATGAGGACTGTAATCTTTCCACTTTCCAAAGCAGAGAGAATGTCACTAAATACTTTCGGAAGAGTAGTTTCCGTACTGTGGCAAGGGCGATATGCAGACTGTACATTGCTAAAAAGACTGTTTGAATTCAAATAGATACAAGTTGAGTTAGAACAACTTTTTCTAAGATTTTTTTATATGAATGGGAGATTAGAAACTGGGCGGTAGTTCTTTAAATCGTTATGGTCAAGTGTTGGTTTCTTCAGCAGTGGCTTTACGATGGCAGTTTTTAAAAATGATGGGAATTCCCCCGATGAGAGAGAGATATTAATAACATCAGTTAGTGAAGTCAATATTGGGTCTTAGCACTCAAGCAGCAGTAATGTCGGAAATGGATCAAGTTCACAAGACTTTAGTGCACTTTTCATCACGATTGTCCGTACTAAATCAATAGAAACAGGTTCAAATGCTCCTAACTGTTGTCGCTGAAATTCTGCATCATAACTGTATGGTGACGAATCATTTGAAATTGTGCTGTCAAGCGAATCTCTAATGGTTTGAACTTTGTCACGGAATAACTTTTCATATTGGTCTGGAAGGTCTAGTGGAGAGAAGGTTGTTGGAAGTGGTGTACATTTGTTCCTTGACATTAGTTTGTTAGTTATCTCGAAGAGCTCTTTGTAGCTGAGCTGGAACTATCCGTGATCTTAGTACTGTAGTGGGATGATTTGGCTAAATGGACTATGGTTGTGACGTTCTTCTTAGCCGCTTCGTAGATTTGTTTATGAATAGTGAGTCTGGGGGAAAGCCAAAGCCTCTCTGCTTTTCGGCGATGTCTTTTAGCAGTGCGAAGCTGGTCCCTAACACTGCTATACCATGGAGAACACTGTCTTATTGATACTCTGCATTTGGTGGCTGGGGCATGTTTTTCAAGCAATGAACGCAGGGTCTAAGCACTCAAGTTATCAAGTTGTTCCGCTGTTGGATGTAAGAAAGTTGTTAGGTTTTCTTGGATGTCATGCATGAATTTGGTTCTATTTATCATACGGAGGTTTCTTTTAGTAGCAAATAGAGGTGGAGGGTTAGGGACTGATACGTCGAGATGGCATACAATGCAGAGGTGACCCGATGCAAGTTTGTGGGATACAAGGGTTGATTGCAAAATATTATCATCAGGTCTATAAAGAAACCAGTCTAAAATATGACCAAATTTATGGGTAGGTTGGTTAACTGACTCTTTAAGATTGAAAACATGAATGGAATCTAGTAATTTTGACGTGTATGGTTTTGCAGGACAGTCAAATTGAAAGTTGAAATCTCCAAGAATAATTAGGTTGCCACCTATCGAATTTCCATACTCTAGAAGATTTGGAAACTGCTCCAAAAAGAGAGATTCAGTCAGCTTGTTTTTTCTACTAGGAGGAGGTCGGTAGAGACAGAAAAAATGGGCTGACCTTTGTTCCAGTGTGAGCGTTGTTTGGACTAGTTCAAACGATGTGTCGCAGTAATTGAAGGATGTGTTGTACTTAAGGCATTTGATCATGGAATTCTTTGTAATTACAGCAATTCCACCTCCGCGAGAGTTGCAGGGGAACGACTTGATGGAGTAATCGCTGGGTGTTAAATCCGCACACTTAGGTTCATCACCTGCCGATTGTAACCAAATTTCTGTCCGGAAGAAGACGTCAGTATTCTGTTAGTTGATAAAATTAACAATTTATGTGCGCTTTTCAGGTGATCCTGCTGATTGAGCGTTGAATAATGCAATACGTAGTGGTATCCCTGGGACAGTTGTCACAACGGTTGACGATTTAAGAGGAATTTGAACCAGGTTATTAAAATTAACGGCAGAATTTTTTAATTGTTTATCCGTTACGGGCGCAAGGGAGATAACTGGAATTCTTCTTCATGTTCTACGCTGGCCAGCTTTTATAAGAAACACATTACTTAATGGGAAAATACATTCTAGAATGATCTTGATAGTGACAAAATCCAAACCATAACCTGTAAAATTCATTTAGGAAAGTCCAAAACCCTGATCCAAATAAACATTTACGCCTTCTATTAATAAAGATCAATACATTAAGTTCAAACACATATAGTTTGTCTGTTTGGATTGGATTTTTAACGTAGCTTTAACAAATGTTCAGTCATATCGCTACGATGTCTGCAGTGAGGCAGTTTATAGTTATGTATAGCACTGGGGCATCATGCCGCAGACACGTAGCATGATGTCCCACCCAGTCACATTATCATGACACCAGGCCGACCAGCCCTAACACTAACCTCTAAATGCTGAGAGCCAAGCTAGGAAGCTGTTAGTACCATTTTTGTAAGTCTTTGGTATGACTTGGGCGGAGACCGAACCCACGACCTTCCGCTTCCGCGGTCATGCAGAATGGGACTAATTTAGCTATGTATTAACTGTCTTTACGAAAATATGATTGGGACAGTCATCATGAACACTAGTTTTGTTATAAATTTAAAGTCAAATACCAATACATATATAGAATCTTGACAAGGTTGGGACCTCACTTCCAATGATCAAGGACCGTCACCGAAGACTGACAAGGTTAGGACCTCACTTTCAATGTTCATGGACCGTCATAGAAAGTTGACAAAGTTGGGATCTTACTTCCAGTGACAAATAAATGTCAGCTCTGTGGTGGTGATTTTTGTTTTGATGTCATTTTATAAATCCTTTCTTCTCTTTTTTAAACCGCAGCTGCAGTAGTAAAATATGTAGCAGAAGAAGACGTCGACGCTGTCAAAGTTCTTTTACAAATGGGTCTGCATTATTTCATACAAATACGAAACATTGGTCTGAAATCTGATTTAGGAGCAACATCTTGAACAGCAAAGAAAGAAGAAATAGAAGCGGCAGAAAGAGACACCGTCATCGACCGAATTGGATTTCTAGACTATGTGTGTGTCCTTGCAGCAGTACCATCTCTCTTTATCCCATAATATGTATGTTATGGAGCTTTTATTATTGTGGCTTTTCGTTTTGCTATGTGGGAATTGTAACTTTCTACGTCACTCTTCTCAGTTGTGTCTTCTTCATGTGGACTTTGCTTTTATTTATGTTTTAGCTTCGGCATTATTATCTCATTTAAAAAGGGATTGAATGATGATAATTTCAAAGTTATTTATTTATTTGCTTTTGGTTGAAGTATCGATTCTTACATCAGCCCGTGGTCTGAGTGCTACATAATGTTTTACAAGAAATCGTTTCGCTTGATGGGGTATCTGAATGATGACTTCAAGCAATTGGCCAGCTGTCAACAGCAACAAAATACCAGCATACAAAGACCGAATTAATTTGACAAGAGGATGTGATTAAACGGGTGTTATACTAATACCATTTGAAAGAAACGAAGTGATGTTTATACAGTTCTTTTATCGACAAGTACCAAAGGGTACTTGTAAATGACAAGACCACCAGTGACGTGATGAAACAAACTGGAACAAAACCTGAAACAATTACATTATGCATAATTCAGAAAGGTGTTCTTAACTGTTAACGCAATGCCATATAATGGTAATTGGACAAATAGTGGGATGTGCTTGACTTTGTTGAAATAAAATATGAATAACGTAAATACTAGCATTACGATTATGTCCTGTTTGTGTAAACCAAATATGATTTCTACTCATTGTAACACCCAATACTTTGAAGTGGATGATCGAGCAGTTGTGTGTCGTGTCTGATCAAACCTTTGAAACTTATTGCCTACATTAATACAGCAACCAACATGTTACTGGGACTCCAAATCTTGAAGGTCTAAACGTTAATCACGTTGAGAACGAAGAATGAAGATGGAATCCAAACATTATTTTTGAAAATTCTTGGATTACTGTCAACGACATAAGACATTGTATGCATTTGAAAAACGTTTAATATTGGGTTTTTTGTTACTTTTTTAACAACTATAACAACAAACGCATGGTAATTTCAGAGTAATTTAAATTAAAACAGTAAAACAAATAATTTCATAAATAAGAATGTATATCAGTTCTGCACAAAAGTGTACAAACCTTCTCGATCTAAGTATGTCACATTAAATCTTGCATACACGCTCTAGTGTTATCCTAATATCTGCAAAATTTCCTCTTCGCCGATAATATATTTTTCTCATTCTTTTCTTTTGGTACGATGCCTCTACTTCCGAATAACTGTAGTATTTCTTCCCATATTTTAATTCTTCTACTGCTGGTTCTAAAATTGTCTTTAATTGCATGTTCACTTCTGATTTGTCTTGCATTAACTCTATGTATAATTCGTTTCGTACATCAGTCACACACTGTGTCTTTCTTACAGAGATCTCCGTCTTCTATTCAAGCATCGAAACCACGTCATCTCCAGCAATGTACATCTTTCCAGTCGTAAATTGGTGGGTCCAACGAACAAGGTATACACACGTATTGGTAAGTATGAAGCGTGGATAAAGTTAGACAATGTCTCCATCACACGGATGTACACAACTAGTTTCCTCATCATTCTCAACACCTAGAACATATATTATGTTTTAGAGAACAGATCAAACTTTGGAAGGTCAAGTCTTTGCTGCGTGTACTAATCATAAATGGTCCACAATGAATTCGCTGGTAAACGAAAAATCTGAGAAATGTAGTCATTAACTGTTCTTCTCTAAAGCATCCAATGGAAAAATAATCATGCCCCAACAAAAGAAGTTAATGACAGCAAACAGACCATATGGCATATTCCTGGATATATTAAGCCTTTATGGTCTCATCCATGGATTGTCACTACCACAACCAAAGCAATGTAATTGATAGCCTCATCCCGATTAGACAAATATTGTTCAGGCTACGAAGAAACGAAGGTCATGCATGACTTTATCTAAAAGAACGGCAAGGCATACGAACTGCTTTGCTATCGATGGCAAGGGCCTTGTGGATTGCTGGTGCCACATAATTACGTCATCACTATGTCGCGAGGCACAACAACATCGGACGCGAGATAATTATTTAACTTGAAGTCTGTGGTAGGATCCTTCCTCGGCTGCTGTTTTGCGATTAGGTCGGCGTTTGTTTTCGCAATATATTCTTTGTTTTAGAACTTTCTCATTTATTATACTGGAGCTCAATGTGTCCGCACAGTAAAGTGTTGAGGTTTAGGAAGTAACACTGGTGTTTGGCACATAATCAAATAATCTTTTTCAAAGGGTCGACTGACGCTTTGGTAGGTTTGTAAAGTTAAAATTGCATGTAGATCTAATGCATTCACGCAAACGTCTTGACCTTGATCTCAGTTTAGAGCTTCTTTCAATTCATCAAAGGTAACTACTTATCTGGAATAATAACTATAGCTTGGTATTAGTCCGTTGACTCGGCACTTAATATGAATTATCCATGTCTGTCTCTGTATTGGGATCCGAATTTTTGGGGCAACCGCTTGCTAAACTGATGGATGTATTTCCATCTGCTAATGTCGGTGTCAAAGTAAAGGACTCTGTCTCCTCACACTTGCAATGCATCGAACAATTGATAACGTGTATAAGGTTGTCTGGTATACTGCAATAATGACAAAGCCACTAGATTCTTCGGTAATGCATCTAAATCTTGCTCAGTTATGAAATGTTGATCATTATGGTGCTCCCACATTTCTAACACTACGTATCCTTGACTCTTAGTTCAGGCGTTGTTGGTAGGATCACACGTACAACTCACCTTTGTGAACTCTGAGAACAGAGGTTTTAGGTTTCACTAATGATGCCTGTTTGAACACCGATTAAATAAAAGCACTGGAATCCATGCACCTTCTAAATACCAGCCATCCAGAGAAATATTTTCAAGTTTCTTTCCAATCTTTTCGTCACAGTTTCTAGTATGTTGTACCCATTTGTCTTCATTTTCATATAATCATTGCAGCTAGTGGAAAGCTTTGAGAAATATCGACACCCGAGAAATAACATTGAAAGGATGATGGCTAGTTTGTCCACAGGGATGATTTTCTTTCGTCTTTAGATAGACCACTCCACATGCCCATGAGATGGTAGAAGCTTCCTTTAAAAGGTCAATATCTCTAAGATTCAGAAATATTTTCGGAAAAGTAACTATGACGTAAAATGACCATATAGATATATTAATATATCTTTTTGAAAGTCAAACGAGTTTGTGAGAGTGATTTTTTTTTACCAAGAACACAATGCCTCTTGCTCTTCTCTATGCATCCTGTAGTGTCATAATAGCTAACGTCAGGCACATGTTAGAGCATAACGTGTTCTTTAGCTTTGTTACTGAAAATGATTGTAACGAATCTGCCATTATGTCATTTCAAACCTTCTAGGCATTCTACGTAACGACATAGTCAAATAACTAATGAATTCGTTTAACTGTACATATTCCACTTTCAGAAAGGTAGGTTTGGTCTAAACATGGTTATGCTGACACATGTCATGCCTTGTTCTGAACAATATTTTTAAAACAATTGTCCATCGTATGAAAATGTGTCTTCGATAGTGTCTCCAATCCAGTCGGCAAAATCGGTTTGAGTGTTGCGTCCCGAAAAATCTTTTTTCGTGTCCTTCCTGAATCATACTATAATTGAGACAGCTAAATAATAGACCTTTCAGTAACGCCAAAAATATATATGTAATTGCCTTCTCAATAAAGATAAAACGCACTAGATCTGTTTTTGTTTTTGTTTTTGTTTTTGTCTCGTCTTTCCCCTTTACCACTTCCTCATATTTATTCTCTTATTTTTGAGAATGTAACATTGATGCTCAAAGTCCACGATTTGCTCATATCCACTCTTTCCTGGACACACTTGTAATGCTGGAGTATGTGTTCAAAAAGTATGTCAATACGTAAACACAGTCGCAAATATCCACAACCAGTTCTATTGTTGAACTTGATTCATGCAATGTTGTTCTAACTAGTGGTACTGACATATGGTCACATGCAAGAGGAGTAATTAATTCGTTATTTTTGTCAAGGAATACACGGTTTGGAAGCTAAACACCCATCACATCTTTGTCTATAATGAATGTGTTGGTCTTGATTGGTACATCCTTGGTCACATTTATCGACATAGTATCCGTATCCAATACATCCTTATGTGATAGCAATGACATTGACGATGATACACAAGAGTTTGCGTGCCGATTGGTTAAAACTAAAATTCATTTGTTTTGTCATCCGTTTGGTACGTCAAACCTGGATGCAGTCTAGAGTAAACTTCTCCAAGATGATTTCCACGTGTTCTTTCCGGATTACGCAGTTGCTTTATCAAGTCAAAATGTAAAATCACACATTATATATATATATATATATATATATATATATATATATATATATATATATATATATATATATATACTGTATCATGAACGAGAATGGTATACCTGAAATGTCAAATGTGTTGAAGAGAGTGTTGGTGTACAGGAGCTTAGGTAAGAAGAAAACAGAATGGGTGTGGTGCATGCTTACAATCTTATGTTACCCCCGCCACACGACCCTTTCTTGGACCATATATATATATATATATATATATATATATATATATATATATATATATATATATATATATATATATATATATATATATATATATATATATATATATATATATATATATATAAGATTCCTTTTGACACAGTGTGCTGTTATTGAGTATATGTAGGTGGATATCAGGTACACCGTGTATTGATCACTAGTATTGATGAGTAAATGCAGGTGCTAGACCGTATATTGGATTAAGATATAAAATCATTTGATGCTTTTAACATAACATTGTACTTATGGCTACAGTGTTGTACGGTTGGTCATGTTTAATAATAAAGGAAAATGTCCACGTATCATCATAGTCCCAGACGTAGGCGGCAATGTTAAATCCCCATTGTTCTTACACGGGCCCACTTGTCTTTATACGGTACCCTTCTGATCCTTGGAAACATGGAAAGTTTCATTTTGGTTAATGAAAGTTTGCGTTACGCAGAAAACGTGTTTAAAATTAAACGGTAGTTCTACTCTATCTTGAAAACAAATCTGTACTCTGCCTTTACAATTCTGAAATAAAAGGTCTTTTATGCCAACTTCTATTACATAGCTGTCATCGCTGTTTATGGCAGTTACCATCTGATAACCATTCTCTCTCACCGTCTTTCATCAACGGTCGTAGCGTCGCCAAAAAAAAAATACCATACCTACCTATGTTGAAGAGCTCTCAATGAGTTCACAACAATCGGCCGATACGAGGAAGATATAACTATACATTTTAATTGGGTCAAAAGATCCATAGTAGAACTTCATAATTTTCGTCATATATAAGCAATCGCCATAGTGTTTTCGAGAGATATGTCACTTTACCTTCGGACGAAATAGCGAAAATCACAAATTCAATTAACTAAGTGGTTCCTATGCACGTATGTGGGCATTGTTTACCGGTGGCCATGTCCGAGTATGTGAATATTGTGACAAAAGCTGCATGAATATAGGATTCGGAGAATATGCGACTAATATATTTACATACGGATTGGCTTTACAGAGAACATTATTTACGCCTGTCGAAAACAACGAATACAGGTCTACTGTTGTTCCATTCTCATTTGCTCAGGAAGAATGCATCCGAACGCCATCTGAACTCGCGGTACTAATTCAGTTCCCGCAGTAGACCAATTGAAACAGCGTGATATTAAAAATTCAATAACTTTAAAGTTCTCAGTACTCATGATCAAACAGATATTTATCGGTAAAGATGCGTCATGGATGATAGCTTCTGTATATATATAGCATCGGTATTGTCTACATCGAAATGTGTTTGAAACACGTGCTTTCAATCTTGCACCAAAGAGTAAGGTGCTAATTTCAGTAATGAGTGTTCCAAACTTAAGTCTGCTAAAGGACTAAAATTCATCAATAAAACAATGTCTCAAGTTTTTCAGTTACAAACTGAATTTGCTCTCTCAAAAGAATGTATTTTGTTAAATTATAGCTTTCAGTGTCAACTAATTCAGGCATGCCTCACCCATATATACTCTATTTTGTTCCCATTTTTCCATACCATGAATACCGTGAGTCCTTCTACTAGTTATTTTTGAAAGTGCATCTCAGAAATTGCAGACAGTAACTTGGAGATGCGTTTTCACTCTTTGTGCAGCCCCGGTGAATTTAGGTCCATATTACAACTTGGCCTCTATAACTGTTGATACACATTATAATGAAAGACGACAAAATGAATCATTTGATTCATCGAAAATGCGGAACGGGGTTTAGCAACGAAAAACAATAAGACAATAACACTGGGTAATGACAGTAGTGATTTGAACTTTAGAAAACATTCACGTACCAGTCTAGATCTTTTGACCCTATATATATTCTTTCTGACACCAGCCTCCCGTCATCGGAAACCAATCAGTCAGGCGATGAATACAACATTATCGTTCTTGTAAACTAATCCTAAGATTGACAAATATTAAGCAGGCCTTTATCATGATGAATGGGCTGCTGTTGGTCAGTACTGGATATTAAAGACCATAGCTGGACGCTAATTTTCCGCCTCTGCCGACGTGACTGACCAGAAATTACTCCGATCTCAACATGAAGCTCCCGTCAAGGATAACGACATTTCGCTTATCACCTTTCAATTAACGGATAATTGAGATTCGCTGAGTTGTTGGTAAGGCGAGCAGAAAACATTCTGCAGCTAAAATTTTCAATTACCACAAGAGATATTTGTTCATTCTTGTTAAAGGTTTGTAATTATTTACGATTTCGAAACTCAATTTGTGTATATTCAAATCCAAATTTTGCCTTTTCTGATTAACATTTCATTATGTGTACTTTACAGTGGCTATTGAAACTATCTTTTATTTAATGTTCCGTCTGGAAGGTTGAAATGTTGACACGTTTTATTTACCCACGTACACACATAGACACGTACAGACACACGTGTACATTGGTCAAAACTGAGTGGGTGTTATTTGTCATTTGTGCCCAGTACACACACACACACACACGAACGCTCGCACACACACACACACACACACACACACACATATATATATATATATATATATATATATATATATATATATATATATATGTGTGTGTGTGTGTGTGTGTGTGTGTGTGTGAGAGAGAGAGAGAGAGAGAGAGAGAGAGAGAGAGAGAGAGAGAGAGAGAGAGAGAGAGAGAGAGAGAGAGAGAGAGAGATCCAACCGCATTAAGCCATTTCCACGCCCATGTCCCATTGCTGCTGTGGTGATTGCTGCCACTGCTGCTGTGCTCTGGTACTAGTGGATATTGTCGATGGCATGGAAGGTTTTGATGTGTAGATCTTCTAATCTAGGGTTTCGACAAAGTGGTTTCACTCAGTCTTCTCAATTAATTTAGCTCAGCTAAAAAAAAAACTTTTTAAGAGTCGAAAGGGCTCAGGCTATTTAGATACTAGTTTTGCACTGTTCATTGTCAGTTTATTGCATTATCGTAATCAATCCCTGATGTATTGTATCGTTTTAGTTAACAGGGAATCGCAGAGCTCCGATGTGTTTTCTGTAACTCTGGCGTTTCATGGTGACGTTGGTTCCGAGGGCTGTGTTGGTTTATTCGATGTGGGATCAGAAATTTGCGACTATCGGATCTTTAGGGAATACCGTCGGACACATTCCATGCGGTAATTAGTGACTGCATGTTTGGATTAGACTATTCCAGTTAGGAACAATATCATTTCCTCATATTCGTTGTTTAAGTCGGAGCGAGTCATTCTTCTTAAATCCATTGTTGGACTTCATGCTTACGACCAGGTTTTAATACTTGTTCAATTACAATATAAATAAACATCTTACTCGTGAATCTCCTTCCAGCATCGTATCTAAATTTCACTCACAAATCTGCTTTAAGCGCCTTAGCTAAATCCAATCCGAATCCGGCTTCATCCTGAGAGAGCTGTGTATCTTTAGATTTTTGGGAATTATATACCATCCATACATCTATTTATAGATATTACTACAAATGCAAGAGAGAGAGAGAGAGAGAGAGAGAGAGAGAGAGAGAGAGAGAGTCATGTAATATTGTATTGGCTCCAATGATTTGATGTGACGTGTGTCGTATACCTCATTTTACTTGACTCAGAGTTAGTTTAAAAACTCTAAATGACACGCGCTTTACTAAAGAGCATATCTTCTCTGTCTCTTAAGGTGCGTGTTTCTGAAGGGGATGTTGAATGTAAGACATTGACTTTCTACGATTAAGTTAAGGCCGAAATTATGATTTTAGGTAGACTTCGTCTTCAGTTTGAAAGGAATGCCATTGAACCTATACCTTAAAGACATCTACAATCATACTTTTACAACCAAGCTTATGGAAGTCTAGCTTTCTACGACTGGAACAATTATATAATGACAGGCAAATAACAGGACCCTGGTACACATGGCGGTGTTTGAAATCTACTGCTTCGTAGTGGCAGCTCTAAGGAGGTGACGAAAGCTTTATGACTCTGGTGTAATTGCCATCGAAAGTCCGCACATGTTCTCTTGGTATGCAATTATTGATACAAACTTGATAGTTTTAGGTGAGTGGTTCTGTTCCTGAGAATTTTAATCAGATTGAAAACCGCTTGGAATTTTTCTCGAATCCCACAACCTTGTGAGCAGACCAGACCATAATCACTAATTGTGGCACGTGGTTTGAGAACGCCTTTTCGGGAGATGAGATTAGGAAAAGGATGAAATTTAGTTTGAGACATATGACCGAGGTTATCGTGTAAGAATGAAGAGATGACTCTATACAAAATAAATCACGTTTAACAAATTACCTCCCCCCCCAATCATGATGTGTCACAAAATATACTGCGGCCAATGTCAAAATCATGATTTTGCTGGACTTGCATCCGATGTATCTATCATCTATCAGTAGACATTCAAAGCCTTTTGACTTTGGTGAGCCTTTCTACATAATTTCATTTTGTCAAAGTGCGTATTACCGAAGTCTCTTAACTTTCTGATTATATTTTTCGTACAAAGGGACTTTTACAAGTTTTGATTTAACAAAATGATGTGTACATTGTGAAACACTATGTTACCCGTTTAAACATCACAAGTCATACTAAGTAGTTTTAGACCAATATGTAGATAAAGCTGAGAAAGCGTGCTGAGATGAATCTTTACAACATTTTCAACTATGCCCTTATCAAACTCTGTTCTAATTTTGTTCTGTGAATTAACAATGAATTGAATTAATTCTACGTTTAAAATGTATATATAAATCAATCAACCAACCAATCAATCAATTAGTCAATCAATCTATCTATCTATCTACATATATAGTCACGTATATATAATTTAATTATTTATTTGTTAGCTTTAAAGTTGTCTTTAATTAATTACATGCTGTTGTAACGTAACTTTATTGTATGGATTTGACACTGTCCAGAAATTCGGTTCAGGTTTGTTTGACCTGACTGTTAGTGATAAACAATTAATAATATAAATACGGTATCTTACTTCAGACCTGTGATTCAGAACAAGTGATAGCTTTGATCAACAACTTTTTTATATTTTCTTTCTTTAATTCTTTCGAGTTAAGATTATTCTCTTTGTGCAAATATCGCGGGGTTTCATATAAAAAATGTATTACGAAGAAATAGGTATTCCAAGCAGTAACACCAGTCTTGGAAGACATTTGTGTTTAATTGAGAGGATTTATTTATCTTCGTGTATTTAATTCAGTGATTGAAATTCAAACCATGTTTGTGCTAATTTTATAATCGTACTTACAGTGAATTAATTTAAAGACATATTCATTATATAAGGCTGAATCATCAATGATATTACTTCATCACTACAATGGTGAGCTTCAGTCGGAATACTATTGGAACTCATTTGGATCACTAGATTTCTTTGAAAATGATAGCAAATTTAGGACTATTTAAGATTTAATTCACCATATTATAAGTTATTTTGAATTTTCATTTTGTATTTGTTCATTTTTGGTATATTATGTTACTTAGTTTAAGATTATAGGTTCATAACAATGACATTTGGATTTGTATATCGGAATTTGTACAGTAGGCACATTCCCATTTGGATTTGTATATCGGGATTTGTACAGTAGGCACATTCCCATTTGGATTTGTATATCGGGATTTGTACAGTAGGCACATTCCCATTTGGATTTGTATATCGGGATTTGTACTGTAGGCACATTCCCATTTGGATTTGTATATCGGGATTTGTACAGTAGTCACATTCCCATTTGGATTTGCGTATCGGGATTTGTACAAAAGGCACATTCCCATGGCTGCTAGTATTGACATGATATTGTTTTCTTGACACAGAACTAGTGTCTTACACGTTAGTGTTTTATCTTTGATTGTAACGTCATTCTTCTCTCATTGGTATTATATCTTACTAATGTTGAGTCCTTTTTGTATTTGCTCCTTGAATTCGTCCCCACGTTTGAGTTTATAGTTTTTCGGACCACCTGGTGAACTTTTAACAACACATGATCTTGTTTGACTAAACACATTCACGCGATTTGCAATATCGAACTTGTCCATCTACATTATCCTTCATGGACTTATGCCAATTATTGCTCTTAAACAAATATTAAGATCTTTGATTTTATATTTATTTCCTCAGTTATTTAAATATAAATGTGTGACCTTATTATCATCCACGCATATTAGTTTTCGTTGATAATGAAAAAGCACAACTTAAAAAAATAATGATTTTTTTTTGCATATTTCAGAGTCAGACGCCTACAGTATTTCTTCAAAAGAAAACGTTCCTCGTTGTGAAAAGTACAGTTGATATAAAATGAAGATTGTATATGAAATTTAGTAAGTTATTTCAGAGGGAATATACAGAGATAACTGTTAAGTATTGAACACATAACATGAAATGACTGATGAAAGAGAAATCGAGTAGAAATCGTAGTTAGTATATAACTGATGGTCAATTTCAGATGTTATAACCATCATTGAGACATGTTTGAATAGCATATTCTTCAGTTAGACAGTTTAAAAAATGAACTGAAACATAGTGTTTCAATCAGACAGCTAAATCATAGTAAAAAAAATTGAGAAATATATGCCCTGTTTCATATGATGGCTTGAAACGGATGAAGGCTATTTAGAGAATAGTTTCTGGCTGTACGGGAATAATCCAACATTGAGCAGGTATCACAAGAATCGCTATGTCGGCAATTGTTCATTTCAGTTGATTCTGTGGTTTGTTATATACGTTTCCTAGTGGTATGCAATAGGCTGGACCGGACCTTTCAATTGTTTATGTGGTATATGAGTGGCTAAACGTATGATTTCAATTGTTTGCTACGCTATGTGATAAAGTAAATCTAGGACAATTCAATTGTTTGCTACGCTATGTGATAAAGTAAATCTAGGACAATTCAATTGTTTGCTACGCTATGTGATAAAGTAAATCTAGGACAATTCAATTGTTTGCTACGCTATGTGATAAAGTAAATCTAGGACAATTCAATTGTTTGCTACGCTATGTGATAAAGTAAATCTAGGACAATTCAATTGTTTGCTACGCTATGTGATAAAGTAAATCTAGGACAATTCAATTGTTTGCTACGCTATGTGATAAAGTAAATCTAGGACAATTCAATTGTTTGCTACGCTATGTGATAAAGTAAATCTAGGACAATTCAATTGTTTGCTACGGTGTAAGATAGACTAGACCTAAAACATTTCATTTTGTTTCTGTGGTATGTGATATACTAGACTTAAGACATTTCATTTTGTTTCTATGGTATGTGATAGACTAGACCTAAGACATTTCATTTTTTGTTCTGTGGTATGTGATATACTAGACCTAGGACATTTCAGTTGTGTGCTACGGTGTGTGATAGACTAGATCTAAGACATTTCCTTTGTTTCTCTTGTATGTGATAGACTAGACCTAGCACATTTCAGTTGCTTGCTATATCTCTTCAGTCTCATTGTGATAAATGTCCAGTGTCATGCCGAATATCAGTCAGTGACGTCACTAGTAGTCAATGATCGCGGTTTATGTTTCTTACGCATATATACGTACTAATTACTTAAACTCAGTCTATGGGAGATTAATATTTGCACGCTACCATCCAGTAGACAGAGTTCATATTATCATTTATTAAACTGACATACTAGTATATAAAAATGATTTTAAAAACCTTTACTATGACTTTCGTCTAGACCCAACTGTAACTTGTCAACTTATCACACATCAAATTTAAAAATAGCTGTTGTCATAAGGTAATACTTGAAAGGTGTTTCAGGTTATGCCATTGTAATTAAACCATGTGTTTCGCGTTTGGCTAGATACAGGCTGCGTTAAGGGGCTGCTGAGCTCAAGAAGGCTTACCACGCTTCGTTTGACATACGATTTCATCAAACAAAACCTGTATTTATTTGGGACAATAAACACTCGATGGGTTTTACTTTTGTTACGTGCTTAGGCTCGAATAAGCAGCAACACACAAAGAGTGAAAACTAACAAGCTTGTATAACTTGAACAATGAATTTATTAAGTACAATTATTTTCATAAAATAAATAAACTTACGGTTTTAGAGAATCAAATCCAACATTAATCCAATATAGAATTCACAATAATAATTCACTAATGGAATTGCAAGAGTCCTGATAAATAAATGTTCTAATAGTTCCAGGTTCGAATCTTGACGATGTAATCCAAAATGGCTGACAATGTCACGTGATGCAGTTCTTGTTTTATAATCATCCAAATGAATTATGAGCACATGTTTTCTCCTCCAAATAGATAAATAAATCTTCTTTCTTCAATGAATTGACACAATGTCCAGAACAAGATAATTATAACTCAAACACAACTATTAACTTTACAGCCCAGAGATTCTACTGAATCTCTCTTCCAGTACACTGATTAAAATACCCTTTTCTAATGTAAACAAGTGATCACGTGATTTTCTAGAAAGTCAAAGAAAGACGAGTTACCTTCACTAAATCACGTACTCTAGATATTTCCTACACACAAGAACTAAAAATAAACAGTTGTCCTTGAAATTAACCAATTGTTTTAAAGGCCTGTTTATCAATCTGAGGCAAGGTCAGACAATGAGGTAAATAAGCCAAGGTCAGCCTGTTTACAACTAGAGTCTAGGTCAGCTTGAATTTTCTAGAAAAAAATCTCCCAATTAATGAATATTAAACCCTAAATGACAAATTTGGATTTAACATTAAAAAATAAATAAATTAAATCCAATAGCCGTAACACCTTCCCCCATAAAATAAAAAGAATGGTTTATATGATAAAACTTTCTTTTTATCACAAACCAATTTACATCTGAGGTTAAAAGAACTAGTATAAATTACACAATATAATAAATTGTTATACACAGGAAAAACGTCTGCAATTATATTATCAACAAATAGCCTCAACCTTTTAACTTGTCCGTGTCCCACAAAATGTCCTAAGAAAACCACTCTAGCAGGGCAGAACTCACTTTTAAATAAATTAACAGTCAGACATGCATTAGTGAGTCTGTCAAAAAATTTTCCAATTGTTGCTAGATGTTCTCTCTAGGTGTCGTTGTAGATGATGACGTCACAATTTTCTAGACCAGAGGTGGTCATTTTTATGAGACGTTGAATTGGACTTTCTTTATATTGGTCGAGTCCATTTGGAGTCACAATATTGACATTTCCTTTGCTCTTTCCGTAGTGGAATCTTTCAAAATCCTTTCAGAAGGTCAAAATTTGGTGACATACTTGGCATTCCCAATTTATCAATAGTCAATTCTTGGTAATGGGAATGAATCTGTTTTTGTCACTCTGTTCACCTTCCTTTAATCAGTGCACATACGGAAAGTTGTATCTGGTTTTGGAACAAGTATGTATGGTGAACTCCAATCACTTTTACTGGGCTCAATAAAATCATTCTCCAGCAAATACTGAATTTCCTTTTTCAAGTATTCCTGTTTGAGTGGACTCGTCCAGCATGGATGCTCTTTGGAATTTTCAATTTCAACGTCATGAAAATTTTTGTTTGTCCTTATAAGAATATCTGGACATAAGTGCTCATATAATAATGATAACTTTCAGTTCATTTCTTTTCTGCATTTGCAAATGTGAAAGTTTCTGGTCTAGATTTTTCATAATTTCTGAATTCCAACAATTTGTCGCTCCAATGTCAGTAAAATCCGATGATATTCCTTCACTATGTGGGACAGGTACCACTAAATTAATTATATATTTAACATGGCTATCTCTTTCAATATACTGGTACTCCTATAATTTATTTAGATCCCAGGAGCACTAATACTATAATTTAACTAATTAATTTTCTTCTTAGCTTTATAAGGGCCGTAATATCTAATTTGAAGTAAAGTAAGAAGAATGAACAAGAGTAACACAACTCTATTATCAGACTCAAAAGTTCTTTCCCTTGTAGTTCTTTCAACCCATAGTTTCATTTTTAACTTGAATTGCTGAATTGGGCATTCATTCATAACTTGCTGGAAAATTCCAGACATGAAGTTTGAACCTTGATCAAACTGAATAGATTTGGGAAGGCCATACTGAGTAAAAAACTTTATCAAAGCTTTTACTGTTTTATATTTTATATTCCTCAACGGAATAGCCTCTGAAAACCTTGTTGACGCACACATAATGGTCAACAGGTATTGGTTATTTGACATGGTCTTAGGTAAGGGATCTACACAATCTGCCATAATTCTACCAAATGATTCGTCAAAGGCAGGAATAGGTTGCAGATGAGCCTTAGGTATTTTCTGATTGGTTTTTCCTACCATTTGACAAGTATGACAAGATCTACAGTATTTGGCAACATCACTTTTGATTTTTGGCCGATAGAAGTGAGTTAAGATCTTGTGATACATTTTATTAATCCCTAAATGACCAGCCAAAAGAGTTTCATGGGCCAAATTAAGTATTTCCTGTCTGTAAGGTTTTGGAACTACTATTTGATAGTTCACTGACCACTCATCACCAACAGGTACCTCGGAAGGTCTCCATTTTCTCATAAGAATTCCATTTTTAATGAAATAACAGACAGGAACTTCAGTGACTTCAGTCTCATTTATGACCCTTTGAAACAAACAGGAGATCTCAGGATCTTTTTCCTGTTCGACGACAAGTGACTGTCGTTTATCACCTTGATTAAGTGAATGAGTTTTTAAAAGAGGATCACTATGATCAATACCTTCTGATTGATCTAATCCAAGAATAAAAGTGACCTCATCAAAAACCTGACCTATACAAGGGTCAGTTGAAGGAATGCTGCCTTCTGTAACATCATTCTCAAAATCATCACCCTGATTAAAATAAAGAGAATGAGTTGTTAAAAGAGGATCACTATGATCAATACTTTCTGATTGATCTAAACAAGAAGTAAATGTGACCTCATCAAAAGCCTGACCTATACATATGTTAGCCAAGGGAATACTGCCCGTTTCAACTTCATTCTCAAGAGCTTTCTTTGCCATAGCTCTCGTAACTGTACAAGCTTGAAATTGAAATTTATCAGGGATTTCTTTTTCAATTGGATCAACTTTCTGATGCAAATTAGGCTTGTCAGTTACAAGTGGATTAACCACAACCTTGTCCCCAGCTAAGTCGTTGCCTAGCAATAAATCAATCCCCTCTACGGGTAAAACCGAGACTGTTCCGATTGTCACAGGTCCTGACACTAAGTCTGATGACAAATTTACACAATGGAGAGGAACATTAACAACGCCGCACTCTACTCCCTGAATAAGAACACTTTCATTAGAAGAAGACTTCTCAGAAAAAGGCAAAGTACCTGATAATTAAAGACTCTGAGAAGCTCCTGTGTCCCTTAAAATTTTAATAGGGGTGGGATTGGCTGAATCACCCAAGAGTGATATAGAACCCTTCGATATGAATGGTTCATAATTCTCCATATCAAAATCAGACTGGGATTTATTAGACCCAACAAATGTATTGCTTTCAATACATGACTGTGACTTTGACCTCTTGGAAATAAGAGCATTTGGAACAGGTCTATCTTGATTCTGATGCCTATTTTTCAACTTGTAGCAATCAGAAATAACGTGTCCTTTTTTCTTGCAAAAGTTATACGTCGGAAGAAACAAGGATCCAGAATCAAACTTCTCAGAAGTCTGATTTTTGAAAGTTGTGTTAGTTTGAGTTTTAGAAGGGCTTGAATTAGGCGGAAATACTTTTCTGCCATTAAATTGTTGAGTAGAAGTCATGTTAGCAAAAGGAACTTTATGTGTCAAAGAATATTCGTCAGCAGCTCGAGCAGCATTTTCCAAGGTTTCAATCTGATGCTCATCAAGATAAGTTTTAACATCATTATGGACACAGTTTTTGAACTCTTCAATTAATATAATTTGCTTGAGATTTTGATAATCTTGCTCGACTTTCTTGGCTAAACACCATCTATCAAACAACTGCTCTTTTTGTCTAGCAAATTCGACATGCATTCTTTAACTACATCATAGTCACTACTTTGATGAACAGACAGTGAAGTGTAAATCTCGCTAGCCTTACCAGTAAGTACACATTGTAGTAACTGAGTCCAATTCTCTCTTCGCCACTTTAAATTTTCTGCAACTTTTTCAAAAAGAATGAAATATTTGTCTACTTCTTTTTCTTTGAAAGGGGGCACTAATCTAATATTCCTTGCTAAATCAAAATTTTGATTTGAAGTATGATGGTGATTCTCATTTGCCAGCTCTAATTCTTTCATTTTACACTGATATTCCCTTTCTTCCTTCTCTCTCTCTCTCTCTCTCGTTCAATTTGTTTTTCTTGTAACCTTTCCTCTCTCTCTCTCTCTCTCTCTCTCTCTCTCTCCTCTTTTTCAAATTGTAATTGTCTTTCTTTCTCCCTTTCCTGAAATTCCAGCTTCTTAAACTCTAATTCCCTCTCTCTCTCCTCTTTTTCAGATTGTAATTGTCTTTCTTTCTCCCTTTCTTGTCTCTCTCTCTCTCTCTCTCTCTCTCTCCTCTTTTTCTCTATCAATCAGCATCTGCTCTTTTTGTAATTCAATTTTTTTTCTTTCTCCTCTCTCTCAATTTGCATTTGCTCTTTTTGTAATTCAATTTGCCTCTCTTTCTCCTCTTTCTCTCTATCATATTGTAATTGCTTTTCTTTCTCTCTTTCCTGTCTCTCTTTCTCCTTTTCCTGAAATTCCAGTTTTTTAAACTCTAATTCACTCTCTCTCTGAAATTCCAGCTTCTTCAACTCTAATTCCATCTTGAATTTTAATTCTAATTCCTTCAGTTTAATGTCAGAGTCTGGTGTATACTTACTGACTGGAATCAAAGCACTTTGTTCCAAAACATCTTGTTCTACCAATTATTGAACCAAAATTTGTTTGATATCTTGTTTCGTTAAAGAAGCCTTCACTTCGGAAAGATCGTATTTTTTGGCAAATTGAACCAACTCATCTTTTTTGAAAAAATCTAATTGCTCCTGGGTAGGATTAGAAAGAAATATTTTTACCTTATATGTCATTTTGATACAAGCGTGTCAGTCTCACTAAATATTTAAAATTTTCAAAAACTAGGGGAAATTCAAATTTAAATTCAAATTTATTTCAATCTCAATCTCAATCTCAATCCCGAGACGATAGCCACCAATTCTATGTTACGTGCTTAGGCTCGAATAAGCAGCAGCACAGAAAGAGTGAAAACTAACAAGCTTGTATAACTTGAACAATGAATTTATTAAGTATAATTATTTTCATAAAATAAATAAACTTACGGTTTTAGATAATCAAATCCAACATTAATCCAATATAGAATTCACAATAATAATTCACTAATGGAATTGCAAGAGTCCTGATAAATAAATGTTCTAATAGTTCCAGGTTCGAATCTTGACGATGTAATCCAAAATGGCTGACAATGTCACGTGATGCAGTTCTTGTTTTATAATCATCCAAATGAATTATGAGCACATGTTTTCTCCTCCAAATAGATAAATAAATCTTCTTTCTTCAATGAATTGACACAATGTCCAGAACAATATAATTATAACTCAAACACAACTATTAACTTTACAGCCCAGAGATTCTACTGAATCTCTCTTCCAGTACACTGATTAAAATACCCTTTTCTAATGTAAACAAGTGATCACGTGATTTTCTAGAAAGTCAAAGAAAGACGAGTTACCTTCACTAAATCACGTTCTCTAGATATTTCCTACACCCAAGAACTAAAAATAAACAGTTGTCCTTGAAATTAACCAATTGTTTTAAAGGCCTGTTTATCAATCTGAAGCAAGGTCAGACAATAAGTTAAATAAGCCAAGGTCAGCCTGTTTACAACTAGAGTCTAGGTCAGCTTGAATTTTCTAGAAAAAAATCTCCCAATTAATGAATATTAAACCCTAAATGACAAATTTGGATTTAACAATAAAAAATAAATAAATTAAATCCAATAGCCGTAACACTTTATATTAAATACTTTGAACCAGTAAAATACTGGTTTCATTTCTTAACCAGTGCAATAACACATTTCTTTCAATGTTGTTACGCAATTAGTATATTTGAAGATTGCCCCCATGGCTTGCATTGTGCATTCCTGTAATTGAATCAGCGAAAGTGCCTGTGGAAATCGTTCGACACCAAGCTCATAGATTTAAAATGGAATAATATTCTTATCTTACAGGGTTAGGAAGGTGAGAAATGGAAAGGAAGAATAAAACGGAGACACGTTGTTTTCTCCGCCACTTTGAAAACAAATATTACCCACAAGTGTCTTTTTGTCTTATTAGTAATGCATTTTGTCTCAGATTTTAAGGTTTTCGTACTCAATTGGTACAGTTTCAAAGACCTGAAATTTTGCATCATGATTTTGTTATCCTTCTCTGAACCGATTTATATGCGAACTGCCATCCATTAAATGCACTGTTATACCATACATGGTACTTATTATACAAAATCAATAGACCTTGACAAGAAATGGATGAATTTAAAATAGATGATTTATTGGTTGGGAGTGAGGTGGTAGAAGAGGGACATGACTGGCTGATAATAAAAAATATTAAAAATGAAGTAAAATACTGTTTCCATAGCTGGTTCTAGAATTTATTGAAAAACGATGGAAAAAAAGTTCTTTTTGAGAACTGACAATTATATTTTTACTAAATTATTTCAGGAACCCCAGTATCCAAAGTAGCCGTGTATTCCTTAGCTTCAAAATAGGTGACATAAATTTCAAACACATGTA
The DNA here is from genome assembly GCA_030141615.1 of Unio pictorum. Lineage (NCBI taxonomy): Eukaryota > Metazoa > Mollusca > Bivalvia > Unionida > Unionidae > Unio > Unio pictorum. The sequence goes on from JARLTB010000026.1 coordinate 4,281,731, forward strand.
GTTTTTATAAATGCGGCGGCTCATATTGTCTTCTCCACACAGAAACAATTCATTTAAGACTGATCATGTGATGTGAGAGTTTGAATCCTCAGTATTTGCTAATTGAAAGCTATTGAACTTTCACTATTTTTGTGTTTCTATATGTTAAGTATTGGGAAATAAATTAGAACCATGTAACTATAGAGTAGTTCTCCTGTACGGCGAGTAGTATCAGAAACAAATATATAAGCTGTCGACAACAACCTTTTGGTCAACGGTTAACCCTTGACTGTCTGGTTCTTTGATCTTTCATTAGACGTAATGTGTCAACATGTGCGGTCTATATAACAGCGCTCCGTTTTCCTCGGCTTTGCCTATCTCATCTTATCGTTTCTCGCTCATGCAACGTTACGATCTAGTCGCGCAGGTCTAAATAAAAAAAAGATATTAACATGTTGGAGAACCATACGTTTTAAATGTGTAGTCTCTAACATACGCGTGCCGAATTATGTCTTTGAATGTTTTCGCAAACGAAACCAAACACTGCTAAGTCTAATTAGGTTCCTAATCACTTTATCTCTATGTAAAGGCAATGCTAATGAAATTTGAACATAAATTTGAGCAATGCCAATATGTTTTCTACTGGTATTTATGCCTGAGCTGAATAGGCTTTCATGATGAAATCAAGAACGCCAAACACGTAAGACATTAGAAATGGAGCGTGTTTTCAGTCATGTGTGAGAAAAGCATGCTGCTTTTCAGGGGTTTATAGACTGCTGCATGCAGGGACTAAATTAAGTTGACAAAGCCCTTATTAAATCACGTGAGAAGAATAAATAAAACAATCTGCAGTTAAGCTGCAGTGTACTGGTGAGAATGCAAGAGGCGGTTCCACATACATGGTTGAGGGACATTAAAAAGTAAACGAAATCCTCAACGTGGACAAAATAAATATCCTTAATGTGTCTTAACTCATTAAATCCTAGATTCAACTAAGAAAATGCATTTGACATTTCAAGCAAGAATTTGAAATATGAAGAGAATAAACTTTTGTAATATATTTATGTGCAAATAGCATGAGAAAAGTATGTATTCAACGTGCAGCTGCAAACATGATTTATTTTTAAAGAACTTACTCCAGACCTAATGACAGTGGGAGTTTCATCAGTGCGGATTGAATTTAACATTGAGAACGTTTAAATAAAAAGTTGCTACTTCATGTCTAATACGGAACGTTCCGATTTGAACACGAAATATCACATTGGCACCTCCAAACCATCACCACCAACTAAAACACCAAATACAACAACCATAATACTGGCATCATCGCCACCACGACACAACAGGAAGCAGACTCAATCCAAGTTCAAAGGGAACAATTTTTGATAATTAAATTGGAGCTGATAGAGAATAAGAAAAATATCAATTAGTGCTTTAATAAGTTATAATTTCTTGAGTCATTATGTAAAACAGTTTGACCAAATCTTGTTTTAATAAAGCTTTCTTACACCTTGTGGATTTTGTAGAAAGGTAGTAGAAACTACTGACCCACAGGAAGCGGATAACAAGCTTTCTCACATACCCACTCTGGCCGAGCCTGAGACTCGAAACCACGCAGACAGAAATGAAATGTCTTTGACCTGTGAAGTCGAGCGCTTTACACCACTCGGCCGCGCAGGGCCTCTTTTGGCACAGCGTGAATTAAAGACCAGAGACGCCCAAATGTAAAGCTTCCTGTTTTTGTCTGACGACAACATGTGATTTAATTTCTATTTGTATTAAAATCAATAAAATCACAAAGTGTTTAGAGTATATGATAATACAATGGACAAGTTCACAGTACTCGACTTCGGTATACTAAGCAGCCACTTGTAATTAATTACATAATTAAACTAGTTAATTAGCTTATATATACATGAATGGTGCAGATCGTCTAATCATTTTTATGTAGACAGCGCAATCCGTCTTTTTAAAACTCTGTCACGAAGAACTTTTGTTCTTATTCTACGAATATTGGTTATTTACCTACTTGGAAAATGCGGCATGAATGTTGATATTAAAATCAGAGAGAATGGACATATTTGGGAATGTTGCATCAAAACAAATTGTCCAGTAATGGTTTTTGAAAATCAGTGAAATTAATATATGTTGAGAACTTCCCTATAAGTATGAACTGTGTTGATTATTGGTTGTCTCTAAGATTTAGCAAATGTTAACTTTTGGCCAGGCACTGTTATCTTGCTAAATTTTGTAAATTAACACTGTGTTGAAAAATCTCCGTTTAGCAAGTGATATTATTTTCTTTTTCAAATTTAACACAATCAATGATTTCAATTTGAAATTGATTACTTATTAATTATTGAATTTGTATTATATAATCTTAGCATTTGCAGCAATTAACATGCATTTGGCCAATAAACCTTCTCTTGTGGCCATTCCTGTTGCGAGCAATATGTGTCCACATATGAGTAAACAAATTAGGAATGACTGGTTCGCACCTGTTCAGCATTATTGCCAAAGAGGAGCAGAAAGATTTCCATCAAAAATCAATTGACGCCGTCCTCCATTGGATCTTGCCCCATTCCAGCCATCAGAGAACACAAAATGTAACACTGGAGCTGCTTGCAACATGTCCATCACGGCCCGCAGACGCAATTAGACACGGCATTGGCGAGGAAAGCGTTGTATGTTGTTGCGTGTAGAACCTGCTAAAGATGAAAATGATTTGATATTCATAGAATACTGGTATTTTGACTAAACTAGAAACTTATGTTGAGTGTCTAGATTCATAATCTTGTATAAAGCTTACCACATGATAATATGCTAAAGCTAAGGAAAGGCCTATGACTGAGATAGTCCTGAGTGCCTTTTAACATATTTGTTCAACAATGTCATTTCAGGATATTTACACTGATATTATTGATGAGACCATATGTTAACAAGCCCGTCAAGTTTTGCGCCCCCCCCCCCTCCATAAAAAAGCTGGCAATTTAAATTGGAGAAGTGACTATTGACCATACACCTTACCCCAATGTGCGAGCGCCCATGTCGCGCTCCATTTCTCCCTGTGATACCCGTTATATTCCCCCGGGACATGCACCTTTTTCATATTTTGGTCAGCTGTAGGAAAACTGCAAAATAACGGAAGTTTTGATTGAAGTACACAACTAATAAAGAGTGTGTAATTAATTAACAGTATATCCTTATCTGGTGAAAAAGACTGCCCTTCGGACATACTTCAAATAAACCATGTTCGACAATGTGTGTATGTAAGCACAAGCAATTGATTGGCAAATAAACGATACCCTATTTTGTTGTAACTTACGATATATAGAACTTCGTTTTAACAGTTCAGATCTTTGTCACAAGTTACCGTACAAGTGACTACTGTTTTTCCCACGTGTTATGTCCCACCTTATTTGCATAGGTTTATGTCTACAGCATGTAACACTGCTTACTGAATAAAATATTTATTCTGAATTAGTTCTTATGAGGCACATATATTGCGTGGTAAGTTTTGTTTTACTCCTTCCTTTAATTTAATCATGGTAACTAAAGTTGTGTATACGGTAGAGGAATTAGCCGAGTTTCTATGGCGGAAATAGATATGTGATTTTGTTTTTGCAGAGAAAATTACAAAGACTTTACAGAGATCACTCATGGGATTTAAGCTAATTGGTGACAAGTTTATTTTCCAAAATTCTTTCTACTACAGTACTGTTGTAGTGGTTTCAAAAACTATCTGAAATTTTCGGGAATAATGTTTAATTTTAGCATTCTATTTACTGAAGAAAAAAACTGTCGTGTGATATTATTTCGTCACTACGATATTCACAAGTGGTAAAATAAGATATGGCATCTGTGGATTGCACACGTTTTATCTATTTATGTATGGTTTCTGGTTTTCGTAAGTTCTGTGCGAAAAATCGGGAAATAGTACCAGTATATTACCAGTATGTGTGGAAATACCCCAAAATCAGGAATTTTTTCTTCCGGCTTGAGAGTTGACAGTTATGAACTGTTCGACTGTTCGGGCTTTGTGATGTTTTAGTCATGGTCATTAAGCTTATTTAGTCACCAGCATATGCCTAAGTTTTTAAAAATTTCAGCACTGACCAGTACAGTATATATATATATATATATATATATATATATATATATATATATATATATATATATATATATATATACTATCAAATTTGTAAATATGCTAGCAGTAGCCTTCGTGTAAAATAAACTGACATTGAATCACAGGAAGGAATATGATTAATGTTTCAATTAATTACCTATGATTTCTGCTTTGCATATCTATTTGTGTTTTTTTTTGTAAAAACCTAATTCTTAAATTACGACCGATAAAAGCCGTTCTCAATGCCTTTTACACCTCCGCGTTAATGGATATTGTTTCATTAGACCAAGTTCTAGTATCTTCTCCCAGATTTCCGTATTATCTCTCTGTGTTTCTTCGTTGGATGTATATTTTCAAGATATAAGTCCTTAGGTGTGTGTGTGTGTGTGTGTGTGTGTGTGTGTGTGTCGGGGGGGGGGATTATTGAATGCCTTTTACATATAATACGATTGAACCTAATCCTTCTTAAATGAATTCTTTGCATTGTGGTAAATTTTACTTGTTTACATCGGACACCATTACTTAATCCTTTTCACATTTTTGCACTGCACAATATGAAAAAGTATTTTTTTTAAAAATTGCATTGCTTTTTTAAATTTCCAAACTATGAAATATGACCGCCTTTTTACTGTTGTACTTTTCCGCTCTATTGTTTTAAATACATAGTTAATACACAATTTAACATGTATAATTATGTGCAACCCAAATCTGATTTCCACCTGTCTATCTCGCTCGCCATGTTTCTGCTTTTTTTCCAAGACTGGCTAGCACTGCGTCACGGGACCACTTGATTTGCCGTATCATCAAAACTCGGAAAAACTCGGCAATTTACGGAATCGTGATATCTTCAGCTCAATATAAGCACTACCCGCCTACGATATTAATTTATAAACATTACAGTCCAATTAAAATTTGTAGAGAATTACATACCTAAATGAATTCTGTTTATTTCTGGTCTCCCTTAACATTTAAGAAAGTGAAAACATCATTCGTAACATATCGTTTCTAACTATACTTTTCTCCAACACGAAATGCAACATTTTATCTGATGGGTAACTTAAATAACGGGAAATATAAAGATGGGCAGAACGTGGACCTTTATTGTTGCCTTTCAAATCTATTGATTGGAAGCGCTTTCAGGTTTGATCAGAGAGGGAAATATTTAGTAATTTTGACTCTAATTATATAAGAAATTATTGCTTTAATTAAACGTAACTTCTGAACTTGTCTTTCTTTTAGTTCATGTAATAAACTTGTGAAAGATGTTATTTTTATTTGGTATTACTAGGAAATAAATTATTATGTAAATTAGCTTGAATGAGGCTAAGAACAAATCTAGTAGATGTCCATTGCAAAATGCGTGCTTACATTATGTACCGATGAATGGCGACGAAGCCAGTTCTCGACTCGGACGTCACATGCTCTCGCAAGAAACCTTAAACACAGAAAACGCCAAGCAGGCATGGTTCTGAGATTTTAATGTAACATACACCGACCAAACAGCGATTCGTGGTTGTTTAATTTGGCATTTATATGTTGCAAATTGTGTGCATTTAACGTGTTTTGTAACATTAAAAGAACTATTCACAAAGAAGGACGAATAGATTGCTGACTCACTTTTGACTTTTTCAGTCAGCCTTCATTAGGTTCTCTAACTCAAAGGTATGGGTTAGATTTTGTGGTTTACTTCACAGCAACACATGTAGATTATATCGTGCTGAGACAATTGTAGTCTCGTGTCTTGCCTACGGACATACAACAATAGCCAGCGCGGGCTGGTTCAAAGAGGTAGTAAACAATGGTCATGAAAAAAGATGAATCTCCAAGACTTTGAAAATGAAATAAGTATTGCAGATGCAAAATGAATCATTATGAATAATTTGTGAGATTTGTTTATTTGTTAATAAATATGAATGTATGTCATTGGTGGCATAGCGGCACGAGCCGTAAGGATTTCGGTTATACTGACACACACACACACACACACATTATATACATATACATACATATACATATGCATACATATATATATATATATATATATATATATATATATATATATATACATACATACATACATACATACATACATACATACATACATACATACATACATACATACATACATACATACATACATACATACATACATCACTATAAAATATGAAAGAAAACAAACAACACCAAATAGATTAAAGATACATTTTCGTACGATAAAAATAGATTAAAACATTACTGTATTAAACAAATTAAAACTGCAAATCTTTGAATCCACACCAACGATCAAAAACTAGCTGACACTATATTACGTCACTTTAAGCTATTATCAACGTCTGTAAATAGGGCGCATGCATAACCTAATATATATATATATATATATATATATATATATATATATATATATATATATATATATATATATATATATATATATACAGTTAGTTGGTTTTACGTCTTTAATTGATAATGCAATGAATCAAACACCAATGTATTAACAGTTCCATCAATTCCCAAATAAATATAGTGATTTACGAGATAAAAGTACAAGCTTGTGTGCGATTCTACTTTTGTCAAACGCACAAATGACTGTGTTCGGTAATCCTGTTCTTTCTTGTTTCAAAGTCGTACCGTTCTAACATGTCTTTCCGTGTATGCTGATATTTATTTTAAGAGGGATCCAAGCAGATGACTTTTTATCCATGATTTTCGAATAATTGGAATGAATAAATTCCACACATTTTATGCATTTTAATGCATGCGTGTTAAAAGATTAAGTTTATTTTGGTGATATAAAATGAGATATGTTAGTTATTTGGGTTTGACTACAAGTTTTAAATAAACCGAGCTTCACTATAGTCAAGGATGCTTTATAGTTACGTTGAAAGACACCCAAAGATATTCAGTCCATGTTGACTCCAAGAAATGTATTATGGCAGATGCTCGTTAAGATAGGCGTGGAAGCATGTAATGACTGTGAGATTAAAATTAAAAAATTAAGTAAGCTGTGCATAATAATTTATTTCTCTTAAAAGCATGCATGAGACTGATAAATAAATATATATCTCAACGGAATTGTATATAAACTACTCATGCTGCTAATAATAATACCACTACTATTACTGCATTGGCTACAGGCTCAATGACGTTGTCAAAAACAAGGACAATTCTTCCTTATCACTAAAAGAAAACAGGATTCTTTACATCACTTTTGAATCTTCAACTAAAAATGGAATTAGCAGTCTATAAAATTAATTTGACACGGTAGAATATATGAATGGGAAGAAACATGAGCTCCAAAATTAAAATATACATCGGAGGTTTATCAAGAACTTCTTCATCAGGCTGACACTATCGGGGCAATTTTCTTCGCCCCGGGTGCTGACGTTGGCATTACTTCCCGCGGGAACATGTTTCGCTGATATACGATTAGCACGTAACAATTGCCCGTGAACAGTTCATACGACACGAGGTCAATTAAATAACCCTTTCACTGCTAACACATTTTATCAAGACTTCTTACTGTGAATAAATTCGTCAGAGTATGCAGTGTGTGTGTGTGTGTGTGTGTGTGTGTGTGTGTGTGTGATAGTATGATGTAAATCTAGTCCTGTCAATGTAGCATTGTGTGTTTGTGTATGTGTGTGTGTGTGTTTTTATGTGATATATACCTAGCCCCTTGTCAATGTATTCACTATGCATGTGTGTGTGATAGTATGATGTATATAGATTGTTATATCAATATCAGAGAGAGAGAGAGAGAGAGAGAGAGAGAGAGAGAGAGAGAGAGAGAGAGAGAGAGAGAGAGAGGGGGGGGGGAGAGGGTGTGTAAATACAGCTCCTGTCAATGTAGCTCTATGTACGTGTTAATCGCCTATGATTTTCATGTAAACTATTTTATCTTCACATTTTGATACCTGAGCCAACACAGTTACTGTTTTCTCAATGTTTATGCACGTGTATATATACAAGTGTGCGCGTATTTACATATTTATTCGTTTAACTATAGGTGTCACAAACTTACATAACATATATTTAGCAGGATATACTTGCCGAACTGGGTTATGCTTCTCTAATCAGATAAACTAGGGTTATTATAAGTTATACATCAACGTTTTTAATGAGCAATTTCAATATATGTATTAAACTGAAATACGAGTTTAATGTTAGTTATTATCCAACATATTGATTAATATCCAGATTCATTGGTCAGGGCTAGATGACATGCCATTGTCTATAATCGATTCTAGATCACAAGTGGGTCACTCTGATGACGAAGCATGTTAACTGTTTGTCATGACACTGAGATTAAATAGAAAGTACATGATAAATTTTATTTATGTCATATAACCATATGAGACGTTCTTTATGTAATGCTCACATCGGAACGGTATCTTTTATCTTGTGATTGCTTCAAAATCGCTTGAAAATAATATAGTATTACTTATAGCATATCTATTGAATCTTAGATCTCTGCTCTTTAATTCGATTCAGATGTCCAGTCAGTATTTACGTAATGGACACCCTGATAGGAATTAGCTTGGTTTCTTCTTTGACGTCCTCGGGACGATATTTCTTAGAGATATTTAATCCAAAATTTCGTTCTAAAGTTTCATTCATTATGCACAACTCAATATATTTAGAAAGCGTAAAAAGGACGAGAAAAGATAAATAAATTTTTTTTAAAAAATTAAAAATTACATAATATCTGCATGTATTGTGGAGACAATGTGCAGGCATATGCGGATCTGATGTATGCATTAGTGTGACTGCGTAATTGTATGTTCACATATAAATATTTGAGGGCCACAAGGGATGATTGTTTGTATACTAATTGTGAAACAAGTCTTGGAAGAAAGATATCGTTTGTTATTGCTGTTATTGCTGTTTCCCTCATCGTCATCATCATTATTATTATCATCATCATACATATTATTATTATTATTATTATTATTATTATTATTATTATTATTATTATTATTATTATTATTTGTATTATTATTATTTGTATCATTATTATTATTATTAGTAGTAGTAGTAGTAGTAGTAGTAGTAGCAGTAGTAGTAGTAGTATTTTCATGTCCTTGATGCTTCGATATTATTTTTCAACCTTTGTTGAACAATGCAATATTATTCTACAGCTATATTATTCTTCATGGGTACGAACACACGAAGCACGACGCAGATTTAAGTCTCAGCTAAGTAGTTGGGTAGAAGGCAATATGATAACAACTGAAATCTCTGGCATAACAATAATCTGAGAAGCAATTATAAAACTTCATGTTCTTGTGATTTTCGCAGGGCTTAAAAATTCCCGACGGCCTGACGCACGGGGCCTATTTTCATTCAGATCGCACTCCTGCATTCTACATGATGTGCACATCGGGCTGTTCGAAGACAAAAATCTTATTTCCATGACAAAACGTCGATCGCACTGACGAGATGCGGGATTTTATTTCGAAGTTTTGAAAGAAAATTATTAGTATTTATTCCCATGTATAATATTTGCTGTTATGAAGATATTCCTGAAGGTTCCTTCAGAATTGAACAAAAGGTCAGAAGTTAAAAGTCAAGGTGAGTTTTATATATATATATATATATATATATATATATATATATATATATATATATATATATATATATATATGCATATGTATGTGCTTAGGACACTAAAATAAGTGAATCCGCGCAACACATAGTTCTAGTTGAGAATGTACTTTGTAAATTTAAATTATAATAAGGTCGATAAAAATCAAGGTGGAGTCAAGGTCACAAAAACGGTTAATATCATATGTATCAAGTTAAGTTTTTAGAATGCATCTCACAAAGATATCCCACATATAGGTATGGAATGTCCACATCCCTGAAACATCTTCATTTAATTCTATGTTCCGTCTTAAATTGTTTGCCATATTTCTTCCTGCTACAATCGTTCATGTTTACACTCATGAACTTAATGTATCCTATGGATTGTTACGTGCTTTTTATGCACTCTTAATTTAGTAGATTTGTCATTGTGGTAGAAGGGAAATGCAGATTTAATAAAATAATGAGAGCGTCTGAAGGGTGCAACTCCAGAAGATGCGTTCAGTTCTTGATAAACAAGTATGGGTCTTTTCCAGCACATATAAACAAATACTATACTTTTTCGCTAAAAAGAGCTATTTTTTTCTGCATGTTTTCGTCCGCTGTAACAAGCTTTGCGTAACGATACTTGTATAATGTGTCTTGATTTTTTTTTAAAGAAAGCTCAGAACCATTTTTAAGGCTTGTCGCCTTGCTTGTATTGTATCCGTGACCATACTCGATACTAGATATATTAAGGACGTAATTATATATTTATATATGGAACATGCTGACAGGCTGGTTCGTTTCGTGCCTGGTATTTTACACAATAGGTTCTAATTATATTATATTTTTGAAAAATACATATTCTTGTTTCGTTAAGTTTTGTTTACCTTTCATTATTTTTGTTTTAGATGATTATATATATATATATATATATATATATATATATATATATATATATATATATGTCAACGAACGAAAGTAATGGAAGGCGGCTTAATCCTGTTTGACCCAAACTGAGAGAGTTGCTCTAGAAATTTCAGTGTACCAAACTGAAGCTTTCAACTCACATCTTTGCAAAAACAGACGCGCTCAAGTTAATAACAATTAGAAAGCAGAAAGAAGCACAATGTGGTTAATAGTTACCTGAAATTTCTCCACTTGTAAAAGACGATTGTAACGTATTTGTGTATGATGTTTGGTGAATATGCCCAACAGCTGTTAAATACGTTTGGTTATGAACGCATATGGCAATCATGTTATAATCTCTGAACCTCTTTCATATGTACACAGTTGTGCATATTGACCTACGTATACACCCATCAATGCATTTCTATAGTAACTCTGCCATATATGTTCATTGAGTGGACAGTACTGATGTTGACAGAAGCCGCTGACTGAATGAGTTAGACGTAATGAAAAGGATGTCTGATTTACAAGAAGAACTGGTGTTGATTAAAATATTGGTGTTACCAATTGTCTGAATAAATAACACTTTATATATATATATATATATATATATATATATATATATATATATATATATATATATATATATATATATATATATATATATATATATATATATATATATATATATATATATATATATATATATATATATATATATATATGTGTGTGTGTGTGTGTGTGTGTGTGTGTGTGTGTGTGTAAACTCTGTGAAGCCCGTCTTTTGTTTGCTTAAATATGTCCGTCCTTTGTTTGCTTAAATATGTCCGTCCTTTGTTTGCTTAAATATGTCCGTCCTTTGTTTGCTTAAATATGTCCGTCCTTTGTTTGCTTAAATATGTCCGTCCTTTGTTTGCTTAAATATGTCCGTCCTTTGTTTGCTTAAATATACAGTCAGATAGAGAGACAGAATAAACATTTTAAGCATATAAATACACGCACAAGGCATATTTCCAGTTAAGCCTGAATATGCCAAAAGTTGGTATCGTAGCATCTTATATTGTTTAAAAACGGAAATTAAAAGTCTAATGACCTAGGGACATAGAAGGATCAAATTATTCTTTTTGCAAATATGCCACACTGTCTCTTATTAAAACGCACGTTTGACTTTCATCTATTTGTAAACAAGCATTGACATTCAAAGCATACAACAATATGGTGACCTTGATAAATTTGCAGTTTGTTGTTACAAGTAACAGATGGTGCTATTTCCAATAATATGTGTTTCATACCAAATATTAGTATTTAAATCTTTCATTTAATTCATTTTCTAAAACTGTTCAATATTTTTAAGGAAACTAAATAAAGTTAAAGAACTCAACAGCAGATTGACACTGACAATAATATTTATTTTTTAGATTATGAGATAAAAAATAGTTCCGAACATCGTTGCCGTAAATCCAGCTTCTGACACCATCAAACCAAAAAAAGTCTGTCACAGTGATGTTTATTGGGCAGGCTGGTGCTTCCTGCGATGGTGGATCAGCTTGATAGCCCCTATCGTTGACATATCTCTAACGCTACGGAATGCATTTGTCTTTAAGGATGGAAGCTTTTTATGTTCTTCGACTTTTGTTGGCAAGAGTGGGGATTTTCCCACACTTGAGGCAGTAGCCTCTAAAAGAACGAATTTGGTGGCTGTGTATTCAAGCTTTCAGTTATATGGATGCACATAAAAGTTCCTTGGATTTGGTATCCATATTTTCTATGCATATTACTCCAATAATTAGTTCCAACATACATGTAACATAACATTAACATTTAGTGCTCAGTTTTAAATTAGATTTGTGGCTTCAAGCCTCTGTACATACACACCACAAGATAATATAAACTATCCATCTCCTAAGCAAATGTATAAATGTTTGTTTCGCAATTTCCAATGCCATTATCTTAACTTGAATTTGAATTTAAAAGTTTTGATTGTATTTCTTATTAATATAATTCATGTGTTTCTGACACATTTGTATGCATCGTTTTATTTGTTCAGTTTATTTAAGTCACACACTATGTAGATTTCAACGAAATAACCTGCATTTTTATAATACGTTTGCACCTGGTTTTGTTGGATGGACGGTTAAATTTCAAAGACGACATGTTAATGAAGTCAATATTTCAGATGGAACTTCACTGAAAGTAATATCGGGGAAATCCCACCCCTTCCCCGTTCACACGCTGAATTTAGTTTTATTGTATCTATCGTACTTTTAAGCACCATGCTAAGTAGTAAAACAAATCGCTTAATTATATTTGCCTTGACTAAATATTCTGCTGGGACCCTGTGTGTCGCTTAATATGATTTATGGGCCACTGTTTGCTTTTCTTATGGTTGAGATAAGAGAGACTCGATCTTTATTAAGTTCAGGTTTTGATTAGTTTCCCATCTTTGATGTATAAATTCAGAAATAGTGAGTATGGTGAGATATATATATTTGACGATGATCATATGAGAGAAAGGTCTGTATTTAATGCTTTTGCATTTCGGCAAAAATCTCGTATGATAAATAGATGAAATTCAAAAACAGTAAGGAGTAGAGTATACTTATATATAAATGTAGAGTATACTTATATATAAATGTAGAGTATACTTATATATAAATGTAGAGTATACTTATATATAAATGTAGAGTATACTTATATGTAAATGTAGAGTATACTTATATATAAATGTAGAGTATACTTATATATAAATGTAGAGTATACTTATATATAAATGTAGAGTATACTTATATATAAATGAAAGTGAATGCTGTGTTTAGTTTTACGTGATTTTTGATTAAACGAGCATAACTCAACAACTATTAAAGTAACTTGAAATTGATTGATTATCTGTTATTTCAAATGATCAAAGCAATGAATTAAAAAACATTGATTTTAGTAAATATTATTTAATACAATTTAATATTGAGCAAAACGTGCCTCACACGTCAAATACACATAAATCAAACATGCGTGCCAAAGTAAAAAATATCCAATTAAACTGGATAAAAATCCACGCATTTTCTCTTCTGTTTAAAGGACAGTCATATTTCACGAAGAAAAAATTATAAAAGGGACAGGTGTCAATTTAGTACGGATAATCGTTTCATTCCAAGTGTCCATTCTCCTTCTATAAGAACGACATCTTTAGTACAATCATTTTAAAAGTGATCATTCAAATACGCGTTGAGACCTCAATTATTTTTCTCGTCATAAAAATGTATTCGGTGTTTAACGGGTATCTCAATGAATAATTATATTTTGGCGTACACGACAGAGTAAAATTAAAATGGGAACCAAATTTTGTTTCGGGTTTCACAAATGATAGATATTGATGTATTGAATCTTTCTATTTTTTCTGCAATTAGAGAAAGAAAAATCTGACACCAGAAAACTGTTCCGGTTCCGTGAAGTTTCGGTTTAAAGAAGTTTAGCTGTATTTCATTCCAGTCTATTAAAAAAAATAGCATTTATACAACTAAATGCCGGTTTAATCATTACAGACGAAAGATAAAGGTGAATTTATTTAACAATAAAACAAACAAAAACTAAAATCATCCTAAACATGTAGATTGTTTTATCACAAAATGAATTTTACAAGGTTGGTCCGTATTTTTCCATTTAGAATTGTTTCGCTTTATTTACTAACCATCGTGTCCATAATAGCATAAAAGCATAACGCATTTAATATATAAAATCTTATCCTCCTGAAATAAATTACTTCTCGAGTTGTTATAAATGGAAGGGAATTCCTTTTTCTTTCTTTAGAATCTGTTTTTTGAAAGAGTTTGGTGCACATGCATATGTTTTTGCAGATTTTGCGAATTCTTTTTTTCGATGCAAGCATGGCTTTATTGTCTTTTGGCACGTCTTTCTTTCATGAAGTGTTGGCAAAACTGTCTTATTTTTAATGAAATACCTTTAACTTTTCTGATACATATGAACAACTACAAATGTATTGTGTCATTACTGTTATCGTATCTGGTTTGCTTTGTTTACGGGTTTTTTAAATTTAAATTTTTAACAGCAGTTATACTATTTTCAGTATTGTTTAGAACCGTTATCAAAATGATTGATTGCCTAATGTTCTGTACAAACTGTCTTCAACAATATTTTAACAGGCTGGTTTTTAGTCACGTTTGATATTTTTTCTTCCTTTTGATTCACATCGTCTTTGGACTGTTCACCTTGTTTAAGTATGTTATACATGTAGGGACGGTAACAGATTGTACAATATCACCATGGTTTCAAAGATCATCTGAACTCTCTTAATCTTAAATAATCACTAATGCTGTTCAAACAAAAGCAATTATGCCAGTCGCCACGCACTTGCTGCCATACATTACATGGATGTCCATTTCACGCAATTCTGCGTGATGCCGAGTCCATCGAACCTGTTGCCGACCATCATGTTACGTATTCTTCCTGGCGATAAACTTGACGCGTGGACGCAAATGGATAATAATCGACGAGGAATTAGCACTGATTTTAGAATTAGTGCATTGATCGATGCAGTTGCCTGAAAGAAACTACATATCGGCAATATAATTACGTCTAAAGGTAGGTACTAGCAATTGTTTTCCCAGAGTATGTTCTAGTAAATGTTCAAAACGTTTAATCAATGTTTTCTAATGTTGATAGAAAGAAAAAAAAAGACAAACTAAGCAATTGCATCCTTTTCTCTCTAAGTTTGATAAAGTTAACATCTTATATTTATGATGGAAAATAATGCAAACATCTTACTCGCTGGATAATGAATATAAATTTCACCAGCAGCACGTTCAAAGGCAACGATTTTAGAAACATGTTCACGTGTATGAGATAAGTGGCAATCGCCTCGAAATTCATCTTTTATTAAAATTGTTACAACGATGTAAACCAAACATATATAATTTTGGATCGGTCATAAGTTTTGAAAGCTTCGAATTAATTCTGCACTTGATCGAATACCATTAAATGTGTTTAAAGAAGTTTCTTTGAGACAGATATGTAAACATGTAAGAAGAAACTTAAATGCAGTGGTGTTTGGTTATCTTATATAGGTCCTCATCTTTAAAAATATTTTTGCTTCATTTCCGAGACTCAAAAATGCTATTCACTTAATCAGCTGTCACAAAACCATTTTTTGAAAACAAAAAAGCTATGTAAAGTGCACACTTGTAGCTACAATCATAGCAATCCATGTGCAGTGTTGACGGAACGCTGGATAATTAATTAAGCTGATAATTTAACAAAAGTTTAAAGTCTTCATATTTTTAATATGATAACAATTCATTCAAGTTTAAAATTCACAACATCAAATGGGTCAATGATGCAAACAAAGCATGCAAATAATTTTAAAGAACGAGCGATTATCATTTAACTTTTAATTGAACAAAACTGTAACTCTTTAAACTGTATGATTATATTGGTGACATTGTATGCACATGTACTTTTATTTCGTATTCTCGTTTAATCTTCAATGTTAAGTATATCGGAAGGAGCTCATGATGCTAAAACAACGCGTGCAACTCATTATGAAAAGAAACTTGATTAGATTTTATTAATATGCACAAATAATATCGGATATAGGGATTGCGCTTTCCTTTCATTTTGGTATATATAATTATGACATCATGTATATACATGGCATTTAAAAATAGAGGTCCAGTCAACTTGTGCGTATCATTTGTTGTTGTTGTTGTTGTTGTTGTTGTTGTTGTATGGTTTAACGCCATTTTTCAGCATAAAGCA
Organism: Unio pictorum; assembly: GCA_030141615.1. Classification (NCBI taxonomy): domain Eukaryota; kingdom Metazoa; phylum Mollusca; class Bivalvia; order Unionida; family Unionidae; genus Unio; species Unio pictorum. The sequence goes on from JARLTB010000026.1 coordinate 4,298,082, forward strand.
GGCTCTACATGGCAGCCAGTATGCATGGTGGAGGAAGAACCCGGGACAACCACAGAAAGAACCACCGACCCACGAGTAACTTGTGCATGTAACTGAGTGTTACATTTGACTTGCTTAGCAAGTTAATTCTCGTGCAACACGAGTCCTTAACATCGACCTTGCTCATTGCTTTTTTGATCATGAGAGCAATGATGGATTACGGGCAATGCCGTGTGGGTTAGGGCACTGTTGTGTGTGTTAGGACACTGTTGTTTAGGTTAGGGATATGGTACATAAGGTCTAGGAGACAGGCGATAGGCGTCATCACTTGTGACACTAGTTCGACTCCTGCATATATGATTATGTATTAAACCCTATTTATTTATTTATTTATTTATTTATTTATTTATTTATTTATTTATTTATTTATTTATTTATTTATTTTGTAGTCAATATTTAGATTCGAGAGGAGTATTGATGAGTGTAAGGACAAGGTAAATATTTTGAAATCCATTGAAATGAAACCCAATTTTCTTTTTTGTATATCGAAATGCGGCACGTACCCATTTTTAATTGAATTTTACAGATATGATACAACGCAAGTATTATTCGTAGTTTTATCATTTTACGTCAAAAGGTTTCAAAATAACTATTAGCGAACAATGTGTTTTAATATTGAAATATTAGTGTCATTTTAATTTATGCATATTCTCTATGATGACTCGATGACTGGATAATTTCATCCACGTTGTTTATGGCATGTCATAAATATTTTCATTAATTAAAAGAACTATCCCCGTCATGAGTTACCACCAGAAGATCTTTACCTATTGGCTTGGTGTTGTTTACTCTCAGAATGGTTCCAGTGTTTGGGATGCTGTACATGGGAACGAGAGCTGCCCAAAATTATGATTGACGGTACAGAGCTGAGCAGCTGCATCCCACACACTCTGAAAGCGATCTTGGCTCCGCCTCCGGGAATTCCAAATATATTCATTTGTGTCCAAGAGATAAGAATTATCTTGTGGTAAGAATTTCCTCCGAATTGAAGGTTTTGAGTACTTGGAGTTCCAGTCGGGATGAGTGTTGATGTAATGTACCAACCGTACGCTTCAAGCTTCGGATATCAAAGGAGTAGCGAACCATTCCAGGTAAATCAGTTTTTCTCTTAGGATCGGCAAAGTAATTTCCATGCTGGGATATGTATCATATTCGTATTGTTGTCTATTGTTGATAGGAATGCATTGAATTCCAATCAACTGGTCAAGTTTGTGTGTAATCTAAAGAAAACCTATTAGAAGTCATTGTTATGCTCCTATTGAATACTTGACACGCCAAACGTAAGTCGCATATCTACTATTACCGATGCACATTCTTATTCCAACTATATTCCAAATTCCAACATTCTAGGAATGTGAGGACTCTTTTGTCCAAATATTTTGGATACTACCACACACTTTTAAACATTTTCTGGGCTCTTTTCCTCCAAAAATATTTTTTCTGTTTAGTTATTGACATTCTTGGCCAAGCACGTCATTTGGCATTTAATCTTGAGATTGTCATCGGGAACGTTTCTTTCAAGACATTACTTCCCAGAGTTCGTTGTCGAGTGCCGTATGAATAAAATTGGTATAAGCAGAGTTGGATATTTTGTAGACTGAATTACTACATGTTTTCCCTTGATTTTCAAAAGTTGCCTTAATTCTAATGTGGCCATTGAATATGTAAACTACATGGTGGAAACCTCAACAAGAAAAGCCGAAAGACACTCTGTAGGAAACAACTCGGAGGTTTCGTGCAACTTTTGAAAACGTTTTATATAATGGTTCATTCAACTTCTGAAACTCTGATTTAATTATATTGGAGCTTACTCTATGTTTAGATTGCTTCTCTTCCATGTTGAATATTCTCTGGATACATGATAATCGAAAATGTGGTTCTTTCTTGCAGTCATTATGTCTTCCAAAGAGTCAAGAGCCTCTGGACCTAGGGATATATCCGCCACATTCCAGCAGTCTGCTGCACCACCCAGGGGCCGGCCTCCTAGGTCTTAAGGATGAGGACAAAGTGGAACAACCGAAGGATACCCAGTATCTGTCCGCTAATTGCGTGTTGTTTACCTACTACACAGGAGATATATCATCAGTAGTGGACGAACATTTCTCGCGAGCCTTAAGCCAACCCAGCAGTTACAGTCCTGAAAACCAAGGCAGCAAACTTGCGTCAAAAGGTAAGTATCCCTCTCTCTCTCTCTCTCTCTCTCTCTCTCTCTCTCTCTCTCTCTCAAGATGAAAGCATTAGTATGTACGCACACATACATACATACATACATACATACACACACACACACACACACACACACACATATATATATATATATATATATATATATATATATATATATATATATATATATATATATATATATATATATATATATATATATATACACATGTGTGTGTGTGTGTGTGTGTTTACTTATTGCTGATTTACTTTGTTTTGTCTGTCGCTCTTGGTTATTTTGTTTATCTGTTCCTTGTTTTCCGTATCCTTTGACTACAGTCATATTCCAGGCAACTATGGAGTTGAGTGTATTTCCTTGTATATGTCACAACCCACATTAAAACTGTAACTCAAAATACTCATCACAGTATAATTAATATGAAATGCAATTAAAATAAATATATAAGTAAACAAAGAAAATTCCCCCTTAAACGCTTTCTAACTAGAGCCTACGTTGTCTGCACTGAAAAGAAAAGCAATATATGTTAAAATAAAATACTTAGATATCTACATTACTTCTAAATATCATTTAATGTTTTTGTCGCGCTACGTTTATATGCTTCTTTTTAAACAAAATATTTGAATATTTGTTGAAAATGTGGTTAAATTAGTTTTGAATTCATTCTGAATAAAATTGAAATTATTTATACAGTAGAGCAAAACGTACTAGACAATAATTCATGTGCAATTCGCATCCACATGTTTACATTTTTTTTTAAAAAAACTCTCGAACTGTTCTGTTCTAGAAGCAGACGACACCATTGCATATTTATTCAACTTATCTGTAAGTGGAGACACTTGTAGATTCAATTAAACTGTTAGCCTTGTAGCAGCTTTTGCGAACCGGTCGCGAATAAAAGGCAAAAAGCAACTTATCTCGTGAACATTAAAAACCCATGGGAGGCTGAGTTACAGAGCACAGATTTGTTACAGAAACCCGGGGAGAAACAGTAGCTGATACTTCTGAGGAGAGATAAGAAGCATGTTTACAAGACTTTGCCTACTTCAAAATCTATCACAGACAAATTAATATAAAGTGGGTAACTCTGTAACAGCTCACTTACTGCTAACGAGCATGAATTTATTGCAAAGTTAAATTTAAGAGTAAATTCGGTTTCACTAATACTTTATCAGATAAATAAAATATTTCTTTTCCAAAAATATCATAACTACCCTTATTACCATTAATTTACTACAACTACTACTACTACTACTACTACTACTACTACTACTACTACTACTACTACTACTAATAATAATAATAATAATAATAATAATAATATTATTATTATTATTATTATTATTATTAATTAAGCATTATTAAATATTATATTGACTCAATACTAACAAATCCAAGTGACCCTTGCACTTAGACTCCCCCTCCAACCATTCTAGTACAGTCACCGGCTTAATCAACACACCTATGTAATCAAAGATTGCACGCACATAAACAATTAAGACTGGACAGCAGTGTAATAATAATAATAATAATAATAATAATAATAATAATAATAATAATAATAATAATAATAATAAAGATAACAGTAAGAAGAAGAAGAGTGGCTGTAGTAATGATGATGATGATGATGATGATGATGATGATGATGATGATGATGATGATGAAATATAAGATTAAAAACAATAGCTACAACAACAAACAACTGCTGAAAGCACAAAAACTGTCAATTTGTTCTCATTGGTTATCGATAATTATTAAATATTTAAGCGAGCCCTTAAATTTACTTTCATATATATTTACTTCCTTATTTTCATCAGGAACACAATTGCATTCCATCTGTGTTATGGGAGCATTAAACATAAGTTTAAACCTCGAACATAAAACGTTCTTCTTTAGTAATTATCATTTCGATGTATGAACCTACATCAATTATATTTTTTGACTCTCCATAAAGATTTAGTTTAGTTTTATCTGAATTGTACTTGTTATTTCTTCCAGAATATAGTACTGTTAATGACGTTGTACGAAATCATATACCTTTATGCGTACTCATTGCCGTTTTTTTGATTTTTTTTTTAAATTCATTAATTGGGTTTAGATATGTCATGTTTATACAGTTTTGAAAATTAAGTGTATACTTGTAATGTAATATTCCAAAACAAAATTATTACTCCGTTAAATTTTCAGGCCAAAACGTACTGCTATAATTAAGTGGGGTAAATTCTAATAGGATTCTCTACGTGAAATCTGCTTTCAATAAGTAAAATTGAAATTGACAAATGCCAGATTTTAGTTTTTTCTCGTTTAAATTAATAAGCAAGTTACAACCCTCAAACGTTCTCGAGAGAATGTAATTAGTCTACATAGAAATTGCACAAAATCCCGTTAGGGGCTGTTACGAACCCCCATCGTGAGAAAACATACATACATCTTATTTTATTGGCTTGTTCTAATTTTCAGCTATATGACACGGCCGTGAATTGCGGCTAACGCTACTAAATCATTAAAATGTGTGTTAATGGAAGCTGTTTTACCCCGAGACTGCTAAAACCGTATTACAATGTAACAAGATCGACCAACTTGTCATCAATTAATATTGTAACTCAATTTGCCGCTACCGAACATAATGTAAGACCTTTGATTGAAATAATTAACCGTCAGACCTTTTCTGGATTTTTATGATGCAAATAAGTTTCTCACGAAAAAGCGGGTCACGTCTCGGTGCCATGTGTCGAGTGAAAAGACTGAGAAAAATATGGTTCTTTAATTTAATCAACCTTGTGCATATATTTCTTTTCTATTCGTTGGCTTTACTTTAATGTATTAATACGTATGTAGTTTTGATATCCGTAGGAACAGCAGTAAAGATACAAACGATATATAAATATCGTTCCAGGAATGTTTTATCTTTTCTTTCATTCTTTCACATTAATTTCAAAACTATTTTAAATTATTTCTCACATTATCCCATTATTTTGTCTCGGTCTGAATGATAAAAGACATGTTTCAAGAGGAGTATAGCGTTGGGAACTAATGAATAATATTTAATATGCTCAAAAACACACGAATTATAAAGCTGAAAAGGAAAGAAATGTAACGAATTGCGCAAGTATAAAGTATAAACAAACCTAACTGATAACGAACTTTTAGGCAAACATCCTTAGCCAAAGAGAACTTTTGTTACCGCTTCTAAACATAACTACCACAAGATAAAGTGTCATTTTATATCCTTTTACAGAAGATATTTCGAATTTAATGAGGAAAAATATTTAACATTTTCTCGATACACAACTGGTTTCTTGCCAACGGATCGATTCCATATTATATCCATTATTTTCATTGAGCCATGTATATATACAAATCGGTAAAATCGTGCATGTGACTCTCTCTCTCTCTCTCTCTCTCTCTCTCTCTCTCTCTCTCTCTCTCTCTCTCTCTCTCTCTCTCTCTCTCTCTCTCTCTTCGAGAGTGGCCGAGTGGTCTAATGTAGTTATGTGAGAAAGCTTGCCAGCAGCTTCTAGTGAATCGGTCGTTCTTTCCGGGGGTTTCCCCTGGTTCTTCCTCCACCAATAATACTGGCCGCCATGTATAGCCTATCACGTGCTGAAAAATGGTGTTAAACCCTAAAAAAAAAAAAAAAAAAAAAACCTCCTTTTCGATCTGGAAGAGATACAGAGACAAACAGCGTTTTTTTAAAACCATTTTTATATTTTACAAAATCCTAAATGATTATTAAGAAGAAATTGAGCAATAGTTCTAACATTATTGCACAAAAATTTGCATTTCACGTCTTAATAAGAAATTTTAATTGGAAATATCATTAATTCATTGTCCAATAATCGTTTTATGTTCTCTCGTTTTCTGTCTTAATATCCTCGCTTAGTTATTTGTTGAAAACTATAAATAATTTAATTGTAAGTATTAATGTTTTACACAAAAAATAAGATAATGAATTAACAAATTGATATGTTAAAAATAGTTAGTTTCCATTCATTTAAAAAAACATCATGCTGTACTTTGTTTATTATTCATGCTTGGATTTTATTTTGATGACCTGTAATCTTTTATTTGCTTTGTCGTAGATTGATAGCAATACTTCAAAGAGAAAAGTAATTTATGACTTAAACAATTAAGAATTGTATACATCTGTTAAAAAATGCTAGTACCGTGTAGATAAAATCTAAAACTGGAATTTTAGTCCCTCGTAGTGCTACAAAGTTATATTTGACCAGTCAGTAGTAAATCGTTCTAATGAAATATCAGCGGAATTTTTGGAAATAATATATTTGATGGTTCAATATATACTTTTGGGCGCTTTTGAAAATATAAAAGCAGGAAAAATTTGTAATCTAAACACTCTAGAACTCTTTGTTACGATGTATTGATATTTCAAGGTAATATCAATGTGATAATTTAAAAACATATAATATTTATTATCTGAATACAATTGTTTATTGTTACTTGAAACGGATTATTTAATTTAACTTATCAATATTCAATTAATTAAATTTCGATTGAACGGACATTAAAGAGCTTCTGCATAAAAAGGACACTTTTTCTTAGTTTTTGAGCGCTCTGATATATATATATATATATATATATATATATATATATATATATATATATATATATATATATATATATATATATATATATATATATATATATATATATATATATATATATATATATATATACATACATGGCCTTTATTAGAGCCAATGATAATGAAATGAACAATTAGGAGTAAAAAACTATTCGCTATTTTAGCAATGATTTTGCTGAGACCGAACCAAAATGCCAAAATTCATGCTCCACTTGGGACGACGACAACCTGAGTTCAGCGATAACAGCTCCACTTTACACCCTGAATCTACGTCAGTAACCCAGAGAGAGAGAGAGAGAGAGAGAGAGAGAGAGAGAGAGAGAGAGAGAGAGAGAGAGAGAGAGAGAGAGAGAGAGAGAGAGAGAGATGGGGGTGGGGGAAGGAAGGAAGGGAGAGGGATGAACGCGGTAGTAATATCTCTAAGATTACTAATTACTAGAGTAGTATACTACAAAGTTGTGTAGTGATACGTCAACACTAGTACGCAAATTAAATATGTTTAGCTTTAATTTCCTTGTTAATATGTGAACATTTCAGCTCAACCGCCATGCAGTTACAATTGCTTGTTATAAGTATATATTTGTGTATATATTTGTGTTCGTATATTCGCTTGATCTACGCTTTTCCTGCCATGTACATCTCCACACACGGTATTAATATTTATCATATAATATCTCTAACAAAAATGGGTACCACAAAGAAAGAAAATAATTCGCGATACATAATTCCTAATGAGATATTATTAGAGGTTCAGTATTAATACAGTCTATGAAGAAGGAAACATAAAGAATTGCAATACTTGAAGTGTTCATCATCGTCAAAATTGTTGTCGTCAATTCCATTGTCTGATGGATCTCATGAGATAGAGAAATCCATAGACTGGTTATCAAATGGATTTGAATAAAGATGTTATGTTTAAGATTTTACTCGAGCTATAATGGGAATAAATCCTCACGAACTGTTTAGCTTTTGAAATAATTTAAATATCTACAACCAGAGATAATCGTTGATGTAAAAAAAAGTCCTTCACTTTACGGTTCAAATCATTATGACTGAGTGTTACTTCCTCATCTTTCTCCTCATTACACAAATAATAATGATACTACTACTACTACTACTACTACTACTACTACTACTACTACTACTACTACTACTACTACTACTACTACTAATAATAATAATAATAATAATAATAATAATCATAATAATAATAATAATAATAATAATAATAATAATTATTATTATTATTATTATTATTATTATTATTATTATTATTATTATTATTGTTATTATTATTACATGTAGCAGCAGTAGTAGTAGTAGTAGTAGTAGTAGTGTTGTAGGTGGTGATGGGTCCTGCTGTTATTGGTGTTGCTGTCATGATTTTATGGCTGCTTAGTTATTTATTGATAATGCTGTTTTTGTCATTGTTATTAAAATCATTCGATTTACGTGGTTAACTGGTGCTGTGATCGGTTTTATATTTTGATGTCTGGTACAAATATAATCTTTCGAATGAATAGAAGCTGACATAATCTCATTCTCATTCATTAGTACGTGTGTTAAAATTAAAAGATTAATAACCAGACACAGTGCTGAAAATGATAAATATCACTGAAAGATTTGTGTATTGTTGGCTTCGAAGCAATATTTCAAAATATCACGATATAACGTTATGGAAGCATCTTTATGCCCTGTAGATTGTTACAAAGGTAATTGTGTCATTACAGGTAAATATAATAAAGAATCCTCATATCTTATTTATTGGTAAATTAATTATTGAAGGATTACTTGAAATTCATGTGTATTCTACCCTTCTCGCCGAAGATAACTACGATCACTTACGTATGAAACATGAGATCAGTCTTTATGAGTTCTACCTTTCCTGTATGTATATTCTTCATACATCAACACCCAAAAGCTAACCAGAATGTGTGTTTGTGTGTGTCTTTGTGTGTGTGTGTGATGCTTGCTGCCCTTGATCTTTATATCTATTATTGTATATTTTTCCAAACATTATTTTCCTGTCTATCCCTATTTTTCCCTGCCTATCGTTTACTAATCACCGCTGTGTAAAAGACATACCTTACCAATGTGGCTAATAGTCTAGCACATCGAGAGCTTAAAGAATGAAACTAATATAAATTGGAATTTTATCTTTAAAAGGGACATAACTAAGATAAACTTCTACAGTACGATTATATATTCAGTAATTATCGTATTCATAGTTTTCATCAAACTACTGCTGGCGCTCGTCTCAAAACATAAAATGACGTTCGTATTACGATATGACTTTCTGCGACTCTCTTTCCAACGTAGTACAGTATTGTTATTTGCATAAAATCCGGAGAGAGGTGAAAAATTGTTAATCATTTTCAAAACATTAATTTATTTAAATTTTGTAAAATTATCTTGATCTAATTATGAGTAATTTGTTCACGAAATAAATACCTACTTTAATTTCATGTTTAGAAGACATTATCGGAGAGATATATAGTACAGTTTACACAAGTTTTGAAATTCATACCCGTATTGATAATTGATACGATAGCCAGTATTGTGGTGAAGTGCAGTTGGTACCTATTGATATCT
>JARLTB010000026.1:4310000-4345000 GCA_030141615.1 Unio pictorum
AACGTCTGGGAAACTCGATCGGGAAATACACGATGAATGTGCCGCGTAAATATATTAGAACGACGCACATCGGTTATGTGGTGATTTTTCATATATCTTGTACTGTGTGTGCTAGAAATAGCACACATTCATTGCGTGTACACAAAGCTTTGAGTTTGTAAAATTTACCCTTCAGACTACTGGCATCAAGTGTCTGGAGGTCATTTTTTTGTCTTAAAATTAATGGTATAGAAAATCAAGGATAATGTTTGGCATGCAAAATTTACAACAGTGTTTTCAACACTTCTCTTTCCTATGCATTTTGAATTTGTGTTTTAATTTTCTTTTAATGGTGACAAATGTACAAAGTTATTATAAGCGAATATTTTTCGACACGTTTGGAAGAAAAAATTTGTTTAAAAGCTCAGTTATTGCGACAATCTTCAAAATATAAATACTGTATGTCATGCTTTTTTCTCAACGAAATGTCACCGTTGAAAATAATTGATCGCACGAGTGTTTAAAATTATCGACTGCATTAGGCTGCTTGACTAAAGTTTAGTATTGCTCTTATGTGTAACCTTAGTTTTATATGATCATCGACGTTTGTACAAGAGTATCGACATCACACTTTTTTAGAACAAAAAACACGGATGCAAAAAATAAATAAATATTTACTGTTATAAAATGTATATTAAAGGAAAGAAAGAAGCGCAGTTTTAGGGGTCTATTTGATTGAATTGTGTCAAACGTAGAATTATTATCATGATCTTTTAGAGTAGGCCCAATTGTTAGTTAAATTGTTTCAAATATATTCAAAGCGATCAAATCATCAGCATTATTTTAAAATTACACTCATATATCATATCAGGAAATTGTCGGGAGTAAATGAGAGAGAGAGAGAGAGAGAGAGAGAGAGAGAGAGAGAGAGAGAGAGAGAGAGAGAGAGAGAGAGAGAGAGAGAGAGAGAGAGAGAATAAGTCATCCACTTTCATAGAGTACAGCACTTATAACTGCAAGCGTTTATCCTCAGTAAAACTTTGTTTTATAAATTTATTACAGACGTACAAACATAAAAGCATGCATAACATAGATATTATTTTTATAAAATATATTTAAAGGTCGTTGGTTCATCGATATACCAATTTACAGAACTAGAGTTCCTTTTCAAAGAAATAATGTCGATAATTTCGACTTAAGCGCTGTATTTTTATTCTCTGTATGGTTTTTATAACAATATAAAACTTATAAAATACACAGAGAACGAACTTCCGCATTTGCATGCACCCAATAACCTATTGTAAATTTCAAACAATAATCTCAACGATAAAGAATTCTTTGTTGAACTGATACGTCCTAGTGTATTCATACCAACGGTAGATAATACATTTACTGAAAGTTGTGATTGTCTTTCTTTTATATGCAAATATTCTTATACGGTATACAATATAAATGTATAATAAGAACGAGCGAAGGAATTGGGTCATTGAAAATTAACAATAAGTTTGAAATGAAACCAACATAATTAACCTTTAACGTTTTTCGCTTGGAAAAATTTGCAGAATTTAGTTTTATGAAAATTTATCGTTTTAGGTAATTAATATTCCAAGCAATCTAATATCACTAATAATATATAATAGTTTATTATCATGTATAGTCATAATACCATATGTACCCTCAAGAAAGAGTCATATATTAATTTTGGCGGGTGGGAATACTATGTCAGCATTTGTCCATAAAAGTAGCTGAATAAGTATTTAAAATATTTATCAAATTTACACAGATGGAAGATCAAAGACTCTTATTATCAAGTACACAAAGACAAGTTAATAGTTTTCATTAACACAGTTACTGCGAACGGATCGGATATTCGCGCGGCTGATTTATGGCAGGTCGTAAGATCGTATATTTAAACTGTTTTCATTCCACATGACTATAATTACTATCATTAAATTTGTATAACCATTTGTATCACATAGTCCGTAAACTTTCGATAAGTGTGCGGAGTTTAATATTCTTGACATTACATATTAATATAATACTTTACGCGATCCTGATTGGTCGAATCAAGTCCATAAAATTCAAGTTCATTGTTGATTTTGCGGCTTGGCTGCGATCGCGGGAATTCTTCTTATACCGCTAGAACTTTGTGCTTGTACTTTTACAAGATTTTGGCGGCCATTTTTCGAATTGATCTGAATGTGTCAGTTTACCCCATAAAGGTCAGTTTTTCGAGCGGTGAAAATTGGAGTAAACACTTTCAAAAAACCCCAAACAACAACAACAAATTAAATTAAGAGTGTTGGTCAATTGATGGACGATGTGTGGATGGGATGCGGTGGTTTATGTGGACGGTTAACATGTTAGATGGAATCCACTGTATATACAAGCATGGTTCAAATGTTAACTTACATGAGTAGATAGACTCACCTCTGTTCACAGAATAACTCGGATATAAACGGTCTCATAACTAACAGACATTTACCCAACCACAACATCTGTACGATGTAAAAAATATCTAAAATGGGCTAATGTTTCTTATAATGTGATGCGATTCTGACCCTATTTGTCTACCTTCTGTAGCCTACAGTTCGAAATCAAATAATGCAAATATCCGGTCAGCAAATCTGGAATTTCTACATCCAGTAATCACGCGGCATTTTAATATCTAAAAACTGTAGTGCTTAATAGTGAAGTTGATTCAAATTAGGCGTGAACAATGATCATCGAATTTAATAGTAATCGAACTATTGAAAAATGATGTCATCTGTGTCATACGTTCATTCTTTTCAGCATGATCTTTGATGTATAGTTTGTATTTGTTTTAATCAAAGCTGTTTGTAAACGGTAATGGTTATAGAACCGCGTCTTGGACGTTTGAACTCTTTACGAGATTAATGATCACGGCAATACGAATTGCGTTATAACGATGGTACAATAGCTGATCACCTTAAAATGTTTTCTATTCTTCCTTTCTTTCCTTCTGTCGAGGATAAAAAAAAAGAAAAAGAACTAACCATCGAGCACATGCAGAATAATAGTGTCTATATTTCATTTTCTGCCTGAATAATTCTCCAAATCAGGTTAATTTAATCTGCATTATTTCCAGCAGAAGCTTCAAAATTCATATCAGGTGTTGCGCTAATATAATCTTCTCCACACAAGCAGACAGAAGAAAAAGTTTGACAAATGAATTTAGTATGTTACAGCTAACGAGATATATACATCCATGCTTTTGGAAGAAACCTTTCTAATGCACCAGTACGCTTTTGAAATATTTGCGACCGATATAGATATCCTGCTTCATCAAATAAACTTGAAAAAAAGCTCAACACTAGATTTGTTTCAGCATTTTGTTGCTTTGTTGCTCTTTCTACCACACGAATATGACATAAATGTTTTCACTTAAACCGGTTGTGTCTTTTGTCATATTTAATCCATCCTACGTCTTGTCACTGATGGAATTTTTAAAAATGGTATATCGAAACAATATTATCAATACTATTATCCATCACCTTTTCCTCCTCATCTTTCCCTCCATCATCACCACTACAGTAGTAGTGATGATGATGTTATGATGAAAATTATCAGCACCGCTATTAAAATTACCGTTGTTCCACTTTATCAAATGATCCTCTTTCAACGATTGTAACCACATGTCACAATCGATTACTTCCTCAAGGACCACAGCCATCACTTTAACTCGTTTTGGTAACGGTACAATTGTTTAGTATCTTTCATCTGCTCGTGAATTGATTATTTTCTTTCTTGCAATGTTGATTAATTAATTGATTGAACGAATGATTTTCTATTACTCAGAGTGTATCAAGTAACATCAAATAGTCTTTGAAACTGTTCCTTGTCTTTTCCTTCCAGGACTTGATAGTGCATCAACCGAGACAGCCACAAACAAAGATTTGTACTGGTACTGATCCACGTATGACGTTCATTCAAGCGTGAAGAGTATTAGCCTATAAGTTTCAAATCTCTATGCGAGGTTTCAAGGTCGACCTGATACAGACTCCAATACGATGGATCAAGGTCACATAACGAGCGGCTGGGGTGACAAGAAGACATTGACAGACGAGAAATAAAGTACAGTGGTTTCTAAAGCAAATGTCTTTAGGTGAAAGAGACGCCAGACTCGTTAAAATATTGTTCTCTGAGAATCAAAAGATGCATTCAAATAATGTAACTCAGAAAGACAAATGTAACGATTAATATGGGTTTCTGCAGTATACACATAACAATATATTTTCAAAAGGAATCTTCTCTTCGTAGTATGCTACGTATTTCCCTTTATTCCAAAGTTGTTTTAGAAGCGAGCTCTTTAAGTTCTGTAATGAAGCCTTAAGACCCATTTGACACATTATCTTGGAAGCCAAATATTGCTGTTTTGTTGTATGGATAATACTGAAGTACAGGCAGAATCAGTCAAGTGTATCTTAGCAGCTTTATTAATGCAATAAGCCTTTAGCAGATTTCCATTGTGAATCTCATAAGCTTATTATGGGGCATATAGTAAGCATCCATAACGTTGTGGTTAGTGAACTGAATTCAAAGATTTACGTGTGAAGATTTAAAAAAAAAAGATTTATTGCATTATCGAGCTACTCCGTTAAGTTCCCAGCCTGCCAAAACAAATGGGCGGCTTTTCATGTAACAGCCCTAGTCTCAGGATATGGACTTTGATTTTTTATTTTATTGGCTTTAACATCATTTTAAAAAAAGTTTCTGCTCTATTGGGAACTATATGCAATTTTCATGGACACCATTGGCCTGAGAGGCTGTCTGACACTAGAGACCCATGGATTATATACATGAACTAGGCAAATTTGAGTAGTCAATAACAATGAAAATGAGTCGAACTTGGAATTACATTATTTAATTCAACGATTCATTTGCATTCAGTCGGTTTTATATTAAACTAAAGCATAATTGCTATCAAGCAATTATTCGACTGAAACTTTAGCGCTTCAGATCACACTTGGTTAATATTGTGCAAATATTTTCAATAATGTAATGTTTTGAAAAAGGATGAGTTTATTTTTGTAATACCATTTTGTTGATAATGCATGCGAATGCTACGATTTTGAATAAATTCCAAGATATGACGTTGCTTTCACACAGACACACGCACACACAGACACACACACAGACACACATACATACATGCATATATATATATATATATATATATATATATATATATATATATATATATATATATATATATATATATATATATATATATATATATATATTACGCACACACACACTATAATAAAATGTTATAAATTACTAATTCAGGTGTACATTAAATTCGTACAAATTTCCACTATTCTGTGTTGCTTATTTTTGTATGTGGGTCTTTATGTATATATAGGTCAGTCGATTAGAATGCTAAGACGATGATGAAAATAAGGCTGATTAGTGACTTTCACGAGTATCCTCTCCTGCGACACGACCATTTTTAATGCATTTACTACGCAAATAATATAGTTAATAAACACACGCACACACACAAACACCTCCTTAGCTTTGAAATTTTAAAATCCAGTGGCCACCTATATTTGTCCAATTGTTCATATTTCAATAAAAGCAGGATATTACAACGAGCTATTTTAAAATGTAAGGGGGCATCAAAAGCAATTTATGTAGCTATTATCTGATGATATTGGTTTTTGGTCAAATTACATGACATATTTAAAATGGTCACATGGTGGAAATGGACATTTAAAATGAAATCACTTTAGTTGTATATGGTATACCTTTCTTGTTAATAATGTGATGCCTGCCCATTACATACATACATACATACATACATACATACATACATACATACATACATACATACATACATACATACATACATACATACATACATACATACAACATACATACATACATACATACATACATACATACATACATACATACATACATACATACATACATACATACATACATACATACATACATACACACACATACATTGTACATACGTACGTACCTACCTACGTACGTACCTGCCTATGTACGTACCTACATACCTACCTATGTACGTACGTACCTACCTACGTACCTACCTACGTACATACATACATACATACATACATACATACATACATACATACATACATACATACATACATACATACATACATACATACATACATACATACATACATACGTACGTACGTACCTACGTACCTACGTACGTACCTGCGTACCTATACGACAAAGTGAAATTTGCACTCTACGCACGCACGCAAGTACGTACGTACGCGTGCATGCGTACAGTGAAAATTTCACGTTTGTTGTTCATCGTAAAGCTCTCAGAATTTTTATGCATCTTTTTAAATCTAGGACTTTTTTTAAGAATCGGTTTGTGCTACTGCATAAACTGCCAAATTTGCAATAGATATTAAACAGTGCTAGTTGATCAAATTCAACATTTTTCCTCGAAAACTTCTTTATTCCATCTACTTACCCCTTTTTATGCACTGTGAACGCTTAACCTGTCTTCTTTAATCTTAATTAGAAAGATAATTGAAAAAAAACTATGAGTAGTTTTCGACATAGTTAGGCTAGTAAAAGTACTGCTGTCTATCAACTAGCTCAATGTTTCAAATTTTATCACAAATCTCGCTATCTCCCGCGGTTTGGCGCGATGGCAGACAAATGTTTTCTGCCGATTATGGATGAGTCTAGGGAGCGGCACAGCTGTTTAATGATGCATCGTTTTGTTTTTGCAACAAATTTGGACCTTTTCGAATTGGTCGCTTCCCAGACCATTGATTTCTTAAGGCATTTGCCCGTTTATATTTCATGACGGAAAATAGAGCAATGTTTATAAAGCTGGACACTGACAGGTCCCAATTAATTTTAATTGATGGTCACTCTAGAAGTCTGATGTCTTTTTGGCATCCAGTAGGCGTGTTGGCCACAGTTGCATTGTTTATAATGTGTTGGTCAACGTAATAGAGATGGATTTATGCAGGCATTTAAAGCCATTATAGACGGATGATAATTTAAAATAAATATGTGATACAAGAATTCACATGTTTTATTTGAGCGTTATAGGAGGAAAACATGGGTGTAAAGACACTTTTGCACGTTTACATTTACGGCAAGTCAAGGAACAACATAATTTTCTGGTTTTCATGATTCATCTCCCGCGGTGTGCACGACGCACGTTGCTACAAACAAGTCTGACGATATTCCGATTGTGACTTGCACTCCTTCCGCCGCCATAATGTGCTATTCGAGAAAAGATAGTCAATCGCTGCGTTCGTTAATGCGATTTACCATTAGGGAGGACTTAATTTTGACCATAACATTCCGAAGCTTACTTTTTCAAGAATGACTTACTTCAGGAATTTCATTTAATGAACATGTTTGTACAGATAATTCCATATATGTATAGCTATATTTGAGAAATGGTTCTACTTTGCTAACCGATCTTTACGGCGCGATTGAGTTCGCCACATATAAAGGTGTATCCTTCCATCTAGGTATTTTGAGGTGGAGTTTAGTCGAAAATCAAATCCAGAATATATTCTGTTTTGAAAGCAATAAGTAATTTATTGGAGTGCATCTGTTGGTGAGGTAGAACTGAAGCAATAAACGAACTGCTCTAGATTTCTTTTATTGGGTATCACAAACTAGAAATGTTTGCCAGAATATTGACGGTGGAAGTAATTGCTGCTGGGTCCTTCTTGACGGCTAATTAACACACCAGCATATCAAGTGTTTCCTTCATTCTACCTTCTTTCTTGGACTTGGTGATAACATCTCTTTATCGCCTTCCTCCAGCTATCAATCAAGTCACATTACGAATACTGTCATAAAAATGGAAACACCAAGTTCGGCTCTTGTTAAACGATCTTTAATGACAGGGGTAAGGAGAAATATACTTGATTAACTTTACCTGTTGAAAAGTCTGAACGCGCACAACTGCGATTGTATATGTAGCATACCTATATAAATAACACCATTCTTTCTACACAAAACGAAACCTTTGCTGTATGCAACTTGGATGGTGTCTGTATTTTATATTTTCAAGGAACGGCTTCAACAAAGCTTGTCTAATATACTTTTTAATATAATTTCCACTTTGCCATGGGAAGACAACAACACGTATGTCAAATGGTTGAAATGTATTTAACATATTCATGGACATCATAATTGGTATAACTCGTATTCATATAGAACACAGAATGTTGTTTAGCAGTCATCACAGTTACACAAAGTCTGTTCAGTGTGCTAACATGGAAACATGTAATTGGGGTTATACCGTAAAACATTAATTTTAGCAATAACACAGAATTAGGGGTTCTACAGTGAATGACACGATCGACGGACCAACGGAATGAGATTGACAAATCTTCGACGGGGAAAATGAGCAGACATAATACACATGCATATAAAGCGAAAGCGTATTCGATTTCAATTATCTTTCAATATTTGCTACTTCCAGTGCTTTAATCTGTCTGTCTCTCTCTCTCTCTCTCTCTCTCTCTCTCTCTCTCTCTCTCACACACACACACACACACACACACACACACACACACACACACACACACACACTCCGATCACGTCTTAAAAAATATAAATTCAGTCATGTAAAACCATTTAATTTTCTTTCGGTTTGCTTGTATTCACTTCCCTTACGTTTACACAATCATCTCCGACCGACCAGAATGTTCCCATTAACGATAAAAAAAATAAAAAATAAAGAACACAATGATAAACACAGAAACAAATTTAAAATATATTAGCAAAGAAAGCTCTATTATTTGATCTCGGCTTTTATAGCATTCGTCCTTACTTCTGAATTGGAAACGCACAGACTGAAAAACCAGTGTGCAACGCTACTAATGCATTGGCTAATAAACGTTAAGTAATGACGCGTGCTTTCCGTGACACGGAAAGCAAACTATTTGCTGTATGTTAATGTATTCGTGTAAAACAGATTTTACATCTATATAGGAATATGTTTTACTTAGTCTAATCACGCTAATAATTCGGAGTATGCAAAACAAATCTGGTTGTGTTCCACGTGTTCCACAACGTTTCTTTCAGAAAGGCCAAAATAATTGTCACGGATAAGGAGAGTGCTAAATCTTCTGCAATTCTGTTTGGTTTCCACATAACTTTTATCGTATGTATGTGTGTGTGTGTGTGTGTGTGTGTGTGTGTGTGTGTGTGTGTGTGTGTGTGTGGTGATGACGGTGCCACATCATCAGATGCCAATTATATTATCCTTGTTTGAGCCTTCGATTTCGGTTTATACAGTGCTAAAGCAGTTCTTAAGAACTTACACATTTCAAGGCTTGACTGTTGCAGCCATCATGTAGAAGGTGTTGTTGATGTAACCAACCAGATAAAAGTGGTTTCAATCAATTTCGTGTGGTACTTAACTCAAGTATTTGAAGAAGACTGGAAACAGTTGTGCTGGGAGAAATTTACTTAACGATTAACAAAGATGTATTTTCCTAGTGCGTAACTTTGCGTCATTTGCCTGAAAGGTCAATGTATCTTTATATATTGTCAGAAAAGCTACAGTTGGAAACGTTTTGCAAACTTAAATAGCAAATAATTACTGAACGATTTACCATAAATTAGGGAAAATGAAATGTAATCCATAGACGCAACCAAATAGGTAATTGAAATAAGAAGACCTGTAATTAATTACACATCGAGATTTTACTGTTGAGTCTGGAAAATATCCACCAGCTATATTTATAGCTGTTTCGTTCTAATCTCTCTGAATTACAGGATTGTTTATTTTTGTGACGCTAAAACCCTTAAACGTAATGCACATCAAGACAAGACTTTATTAAATTTCATGTTGTAAAATGGGTACAACATTTGAGGTATATAAAGAAAAAGAACATGAATTTAGCGTGTGATGATATTACATAATGCATTGAAGGCATTACATGATTCCGAAAACACAATGTAAAAAGCTGCAAATATTTTTACGTGTCGTGAGTTACCTATATTTGTCAGCTGATTATTCTTAGGAACGTGTCATGGAAATTCAAAACTGAAGTATACGCCGCTGTCTCTGTTCATGAAAATAAGAGCAAGACAGAATGTTCATCCCCTATTTCATGCGACTGATATCTTTAATTATAGGAATCTCTGGAGAAAACGTATCAAAATAGATTATCCATCACATGGTTTCTGTCCTCTATGGTTGAAGGATACAATATTGAAATAAGTAAAATATTATCAATATATGTTTCCCTACATTCAGGACAGTGTTATGGTCGTACAGGTGACATATTTAAAGGTATCAGAAACTGTATGAGTGGAAGTTATCTATTCGTTAGAAAATTTAATTTCCGTTTTCTTCAGCAGCGGGCATTTATGATATTTGTGGCGTTCTGCAAAGGTTGGGGTGGGGTACTTCCAAGGTATTAATTAAAATATTATGAAAGTTCCACCTGGCTCGTGAATTTAAATTTAGATTAAAGACCAAATAGGTATACGGCTCTGAGCCCCCAGTCAGCACTGCCGACGGTTAAATTACATATATATATATATATATATATATATATATATATATATATATATATATATATATATATATATATATATATATATATATATATATATATATATATATATATATATATATATATATATATATATATATATATATAACACGAAGATGAAATTCAACAATAACAATTTAATGAAGCCTATAAATTTAAGTGTCACACAATCACTCGTCCTTTAAGTGATAGCCTATTTCATCTTATGATTTTCAGTGTGAGTTCGATTTTCCACCTGGCCTTTGGTTGTACTCATCTATTTATCCGATCCTCTCACTCCTCCTGGATTCTACCTCTCCCGACTTCTCTCCTCCCTTCACTTTCCTTTCGTCCTTTATCACGACTATTGGGACCACTTTCACTGGTCTGTTCCCCGAACTTCCTCTCCAAATTTCCCTCTTTCCTTCTTTTCCTTCCGTCTATAATGGAGACACTGGGACCACTCACTAGTCTGTCCCTCGAAGCTTCCTGTGAAATCACAAGGCGTTAACATAGGGTTTATCACATCTCACCTCACACTAAATCATCAATTAACCATCAGATAAGGCTATTACCTTTTAGGACACGCATACATACACATCGAAATTCCCACACACTCTTACAGGGAAACAATGGCGTAATAGCACGATATCATACATATATCCATACATCATATCACATAAGTATATATATATATATATATATATATATATATATATATATATATATATATATATATATATATATATATATATATATATATATATATATTTAATCTCATTGTACTTACAATATTACGACAGCCTGACGTATGTCTGTACACTACACTCCCACACGCGTACACAAATATTCAAATATTCATATTATTAATTTCTCACAGTGAAATCATTTCAAAGATACCATTCAATTTCTATAATTACATGGATAATGTGCTATTGTACTATAAAATAACCACATAGCGAATTATAATAGTATTAATTCTTACTACGGCTAGCAAGCAATACGATTCTTTACAAATAGGAACCCATTCTTCAAAATATACAAACATATCAACATCACAAAATAATTACTCCTACTACGATTTTAGTAATAATACGTATATACCCGATCTACAATTAAATGCAGTCGCAGACAGCAAAGATCGAACAAATAGCTCACTGACCTTTTTAGAAGCTACACTTAGAATTCTGTTCCTAAGGTTTTTCCCGCCAATTAACGTATGGCCGCCGGAGTTCCAATTCACGGTGCGTTCTGTAACGACTATGGCAACTAACGCCCGATGGCCGGGTTAAAGATATATATTTTAGAATAAATCAGGGTCCCACCCCTATCTCGATTCTGATTGGGTAGCGCTGGGACCCTATCCACTCGACTCCTTCAATCTGGCGGTCCGTCAGCGTATCCAGAAGATAAGGCACGCCCACTCCTTCTGGCAGCTTCTTTGATGTACAAAACATCCTTCCAGCCCAAGGTGCTAATTACACTTCTGACGGGCTTTGGTCAGCTTCCTCTCTTAACTATGGCAAACTTACGTAAGGGATGGTGTTAGCCTGCGGTCATGTGTAACAATAAACAGTGGCTTGTCCGACTTACTTGATAACACATGGTTCTAATTTAATTTTGGGTTGGGCAACGCCACATCATTTGAGATTGTTGATACATATGTGGACCACAATGAAGAAGTAGAACATAGATCAAATTGACCAATAACCATCAAGCAGCTGTAAGCCAAGGCTACCAATGCAGTAATTGATCAAGGATCTGTGGGGGACTGGTTCAAGACAACTGTTGGAGTACGTCAAGGCTGTCTCCTGTCACCCACGCTTTTCAACATCTTCTTAGAGCGCATTATAAGCGAAGCATTGGCAAACCACTGTGGGACAGTCAGCATGGGAGGGCGTAACATCACTAATCTCTGCTTTGCAGACGACATTGATGGGCTGGCAGGCAGTGCAGACGAGCTTGCCACCTTAGTGAAGACCCTGGATGAAACATCTTCCAGCTTTTACATGGAGATAAGTGCAGAGAAGATAAAACTGATGACAAATAGTGGCCAACAAATCTCATCTAAGATTAAAGTTAGAGGACAGGAACTGAAAACTGGGCCAGATCAAATATCTTGGTTCCATAATCACCGAAGAGGGATCAAGGGCAGAAATATTGTCACGAGCAGCACACACAACGGCAGCTATGTCAAAGCTAAGACCCATCTGAAGAGACAAGAATATGTATCTGAAAATTAGAATCAGACAATTGAAAGCACTAGTCATCTCAATCGTTATGTATTTACGTGAGGTCTGGACATTGACAACAGAATTACAACGAAGACTACAGTCACTTGAAAAGAGATGCTACAGAACCATGATTGGCATTTCTTACATGGACCACATCACAAATGAAGAAGTGCGTAACACCATCAAGCAAGAAGTGGACCATTATGAAGACCTCCTCACCACTGTCAAAAAAAAGAAAGCTGAAATGGTATGGCCATGTCACTAGAACCAACAGTCTATCCACAACAGTACTACAGGGCAGTGTCCAGGGTTGCAGAAGGAGAGGTAGACAGAGAAAAAGGTGGACTGACAACATCACAGAATTTTTGCGGAGACACAGGGATTGGCATATGATTGAGATAAGTGGAGGGAACTGGTCAGATGTTCAGCAGCACAGTGCCTCAACGATCCCACTAGGTCATGAGACTGATGATAATGATGATGAATGTCATGGAGATACCTATAAACACATGCAAGCGTTTATCTAATTATCGGAAACACTACTTGATATTTAATGTCTTGTCTAATTCTTTGATAAACATCCATTGATACTATATGGAAAAACCCGTATTAACATAAGGCTGTAAATCTGTCCTTCTCAAACGATTAGGTAAGCCAAATTTCAGGGTACTAATAGCGAAATTCCTTGCTGAATAAAAGATTTTTCAGAAAGTAATCATGCTAAAGAGACCGCATAGGCATTGCTGCCAATAAATCAATACAGAGATTTTGGTCGATACAACACATTTACAATCAGTAATAAAAGCATGTCTGTATGTAGTATTTGTCAAACACACAGATTATTTATTCAACCATTAGGTTGCAGATTGTAATGTGTGTAATGATCGCTACCATATAATTTCTGGAAGTAATACAATCATCGGGGTTTGTTCTACAGTCACAGACCATATATTAAAGGCTGTTGTTTTGCCTTGCTTGGAAACCGTTTGGGGCATTTCCAAGACTGTAAGACTGTACACTCTTCCCATGACGTATGTTGGGGGTGTCTGCACCCCATAGACAAAATTAAAATGATCAAGTAGCAACGGCCATATATATATATATATATATATATATATATATATATATATATATATATATATATATATATATATATATGAAACATCATTATATGACGGTGCATGCAGTAACTTTCATGGACTATCTACCTAATGGTGGGAATTGGGAATGCTTAGAGCGAGGAGAGGTGTAGATGCTACCAACGGGACAAAAACGTAAAAACAAGTAGCTGGATACTACTGAGACTTCAAACATTTTCTGTCTGTGTGAAAAAATCTTTCTCACACGCATATACGCACAAACACACACACAAGCTAATAACATCGGTAATAATCTATACAAATCACAAGGATTTTGTATAGAAGCGGTAAAGGAGAGCGGCCACCCGACAATGGATAGACATATATTTCTCAAATGCATTTAATCTGTCGATTGTCAAAAAGTTTATTTATAACAAAAAAGCAAATATACTGTAATCTGCATACTACATGTAATGCTTTGAGGCATATGGCTTATATTTTGTGCTGCTACACATATTTAAATGGCGCATAGTGCTTCATACATTAAACGTTAAAGATATACAAATATAGATTCATAATTCAAAAGTGCAGATACATTTGTAGGAACATTTCACTTTGCTCTCCGATCTTAAACAGTTATTGCACATTTGTGGCTACATAACAATAACGAAAACCTTCTAAACAATTTCTGTTTTTCATACGCTGATATATCCTTCTTTTTCAGTTATTTTCTCAAGGCCAATATTTCCTTAATAACCTAAGAAAGTTATAGCACGAGTTCGATAAGAAAATTATAAGACGAGTTCGATAAGAAAATTATAAGACGAGTTCGATAATAAAATTATAAGACGAGTTCGATAAGAAAATTATAAGACGAGTTCGATAAGAAAATTATAAGACGAGTTCGATACGTCAGCTGATCTGTAATCCTGAATATTTTAAACCAGATATTTTTAAAAAAAAACACAACAAGGAACACAATATCTTAATGTATACATAGGAACTTAATAAAGCATTAATTTCGTTAGCTATCATAACGATATAAGAGTGTAATTAATGTAGATGGACTATTTATTCATTTTTTGGGTGTTAATACCGTACAATACTCAGATTAATTAACATATCTATTTACGTCTTTTTCTATTTCAGCTTTTTTTGGGTAGGAATAGAGGTGTTTTCCTATCTTTAGACAATCAAAAAAAGTATTTACTCATATACATATTTTTGTTCTATGCTTAACCATGTACTTATTCAGCATAATATGTAAATATTTGCCTTCCTTCCTGATATTCTCAAAACTTGAAACATCATTATATGACGGTGCATGCAGTAACTTTCAGCATGATAATTTTTGCTTATGCTGACAAGTTGTAATAATTCTCAAATTTGCTGAGGTCTTTAGACAACATTTTTGATTGCTACCAGCAATTTAATCTGGAACAGCCTTGTTAAAATTAGTTTAATTCTGTTTAAGTTGCCTTGCATCAAATATGAAAGTTTTTTTAAGATCCAATTAGATCACCGATTCCGTCCTATTGCTTTGGTTCGCCTTTTAATACATAATTGATCCAGGTGACCAGATATACAATCGCAGACAGAATGCTTTATAAAGGGATACTTACAAATATTTATATTTGTTGTTTTTATTTATCACTTTTTCTATCTTAGCACCACTGTATAATCGTTTTTAACCAGAAGTATATTTATGTATTTATGTTACGTATGCGAATACACATTTATTCAAACATAGACACATCCATGCACCAGATGAAATGAGACAGCCAGGCATACATATAGACAGACAGATAGTTGAGAACCACAAATGTCATATGCTAGCATCGATATTTCTCCAAATCGTATAATCAAAGCAATCCAACCGTTCAAGGAAATACAATTTAAAAAATCATCTAGGAGACTCGTACGTGCGCCTGTCTATTCAAGCGTGGATGGAATTTGTACCTTTCGCAAAAATATATATCCTTCCTCGATATAACTCAATTTATTATATGAAAAATATAATAACATTAACATACGACGATCTAAATCAATAATAATAAAAACATTTAGAAGTTAGAATTTTTCCCCGTTGTCGTTCAACTTCCAGCAACTGCAATGATTAAAGCTGTGAATTATAAACACATTTTGATTATTCTTCAAGGGAGATAAGTTGTAATAGCATCCTTTTACACAACGATACACTTTAGCACAATCAAAAAATACAAACGAGAACATGTAGTAGCAATGGAAAGAAAATGTTTTGAAATGGGCAAATAGCATATACTTGAAAGCTGGAAACAGAGCAAGTTAGTGGAAAAAAAGACGTAAAAACAATTGATGAAATATTGATATTAGTTTTATTTTAGATAGTGAGATATCGATCTTGCTTGCAAAATGCGACCGGTCTTCACATTTTCTTGATCTACATCCGCCATCTTTAATGATTGAACTATCTGGTAGTGAGTTACACCGGGACGCCCTCTGGGGTTTTCAAAGGGAGATACTACCCGTGAAACGGTCTATATACATACATAAGATTGTCAGCCGAATAACAATTATCATCTGTTGCAGACAGCAATATGCTATGTCCAATTTGAATGATACAAAACTATCCTGAAAGTTTTGAATGAATCAGCAACTGAACACATTCCAATAATAACGATAATATTAATCAATAATGGCAAAATACCACTAACCA
Organism: Unio pictorum; assembly: GCA_030141615.1. Taxonomy (NCBI): domain Eukaryota; kingdom Metazoa; phylum Mollusca; class Bivalvia; order Unionida; family Unionidae; genus Unio; species Unio pictorum. Next base: position 4,326,535 of record JARLTB010000026.1, read on the forward strand.
GCTGGTGTAAATGTTATTTTATTTGTAGATGCATTGTGGCAACGTCCCAGCACATAAACACAGTTCAAGACTTAAGAAATGTCCCATCCGCAACCCAAATATGCCGAAGTGTAATGGCTGTTATTCCTTGTTTCACACTCATGTTGAATAGTGATGCGCTCTTGTAGCTTCTTCAGTTATTTTTATTTCTCGAAAACGTAAAATAATAATGAAAATAATATTAATTTTGAAAGAAGAATTTTTACTGGGTCTTTTGTTTGTTTATAATTCATATGGTACTCTTTTGGATTCGATCAACTATGTTAATATCAAGTGGATGTTTTGTTGTCAATTTATGGATGATAGACTGGTACCATCTCCACTCATTCAGTATATAAAGTTTTTTCTCCACTCATTCAGTATATAAAATCCAGTCTCCGCCCATTCAGTACATAAAATCCAGTCTCCGCCCATTCAGTACATAAAATCCAGTCTTCACCTATTCAGTACATAAAATCCAGAATCCACCCATTCAGTACATAAAATCCAGTCTCCATCCATTCAATATATATAATCCAGTCTCCATCCATTCAGTACATAAAATCCAGAATCCGCCCATTCAGTACATAAAATCCAGTCTCCACCTATTCAGTACATATAATCCAGAATCCACCTATTCAGTACATAAAATCCAGAATCCACCCATTCAGTACATAAAATCCAGTCTCCACCTATTCAGTATATAAAATCCAGTCTCCACCCATTCAGTACATAAAATCCAGAATCCACCCATTCAGTACATAAAATCCAGTCTCCATCCATTCAATATATATAATCCAGTCTCCACCCATTCAGTACAAAAATCCAGTCTCCATCCATTCAGTACATAAAGACCAGAATCCACCCATTCAGTACATAAAATCGAATCTCCACCCATTCAGTACATAAAATCCAGTCTCCATCCATTCAGTACATAAAGTCCATTCCCTACCCATTCAGTACAAAGAAATAAAGTCCATAATCCAACCATTCAGTACATAAAGTTCATTCCCCATCCATTCAGTACATAAAACTAATTTCCATCCATTCAGTACATACAATACAATCTCCACCCATTCAGTACATAAAATCCAGTCTCCACCCATTCAGTATATAAAATCCAGTCTTCATCCATTCAGTACATAAAATCCAGTCTCCACCCATTCAGTACATAAAGTCCATTCCCTACCCATTCAGTACATAAAGTCCATTCTCCATCCATTCAGTACATAAAGTCCATTCTGCATCCATTCAGTGCATAAAATCCAATCTCCATCCATTCAGTACATAAAACTAATTTCCATCCATTCAGTACATACAATACAATCTCCACCCATTCAGTACATAAAATCCAGAATCTACCCATTCAGTACATAAAATCCAGTCTCCATCCATTCAGTAAGTGTTTCTTTCCGTATAACTTCTTTATGTCTCGCTATATGTTTGCTATTACTTTGCCTTGCGACACATTTCTTGGAGACACGGCTCGCTTTCTTAAATGTTTCATTATTATGTGATATGAACTGAATTTTGAATTCGTCGTGACCTTGGAGTGTTGTCATCTTTGGAATGTTTAGAATAAGCATGCATATTGTTTGAGTTAAACGTTATAATGTTATTGACATTTGTATAAGGTCATTTTCGAAGTTCCTTTTGTGCTCCAATATTTTGTTAAAAACATGTTAGTGAGGTGTTCTTTTGTATGCGTTTTGTTATTATGTTCATTGCAATACATTTGTAAATCCCAATTTATAGACTGCCTCTAAAAGAGTACGTTTGTTATCCTAAACAAATCAAAATTTACATGCAATTTCTAATATTTTAATTTTATCTCTAAATAAAATGAAAATTCATAAATGAAATATTTCATAGTCTATTGATTTTTTTCAGAGATACATTCACTTGGTCATCAAAATTTCTTTTTAATCCCCAAAGCACATACCTAATTTTAAGACAACCAATAATTTGAAATAAAGTCTCAGCTTATATTGTTCATATTTAATATCTTTGAGCGTATTATGTCAATGCAAATTTTGATTAAGACATATTGCATATTGCTTAGATCCCTTTTTATAGAATTTAACGCCATTTTTGGCACCAGTTAAGCTATACACGGTGACCAGAATAAAAGGTGGAGGAAGAACCCGGGAATGCCCCAGAAGGAACCACAACCCATGAAAAGCTACTGGCAAACTTTCTCGCATACCCATATTGGCCGAACCCGAGACTCGAATACCCGCAGACAGAGATGAGATGGCAGTGATCGGTAACGGCGAGCGCTTTAGACCACTCGGCCACTCGGGGCCCCGCTGTAGGAGGTAAACAAGTCGTTAGATTTGCTTGGATGTCATGCACTAGTTTGGTACAACATAGTCCCGTCTCATCGTTGCTATGGACATTGGATGAGATCGGTAACGGTGAGCGCTTTAAACTACTCGGCCACTCTGGGTCCCTATAATTATAAAGAACTTCTTGTCTCATAAATAGCATTGTATATAATTAATAAAAAAAGAAACATCATGTAGACTTTCATATTGGTATAAAAAAAATCACGTTTTATTTGTCAGCTGATATGTGAAACATAGCAACGAATACTCTGGTTTATGTTGATTTATTGAAACTTACAGACGTGATATCATGATTGATCTAATAAATGATTGATCTAATAACATTTATTAAAGAAAGGTTCAGGAAACGATGTTTATCTATAGCGAACCGTTTTCCTTATAACACAACATTCTATCAACAATTAGATATTTATTTAGGCATGAGTATTGCTTAAATATTTGCGTTTATTCGCAGGAACCATTTGCTTCAACTTCATTATATTGCGTCGTTAGTGCCAAACATTAATGAATGTGCTTTGAGCTTAAATCATTTACAATGTCTGATGCTTCCTTCATGATTTCGGCAGATGCTCCCTGTGAATATTTCTAATATAATATGTACCCCTACAAGCAAGTAATGGAACCTTCAGCGATATTTCAATTATGTCAGCATCCATTTTTATAGTAAATGTCCTTACAATTATGCCTAACGTTTGCGAACAAACCGAAATGTATTTCTGTTAGAAATAGCATTGGTATGTGTCTTTTACATATATCTTACATGGACTGTAAGTGTTTTCCTGCTGCTTTCCTGCTGGTCGTGTACAAGTAAATCAAAATCATAATCATTTTGTATGCTGACACGGACAACTGAGGTTTACCATTAGTTGTACTAGCAAATTACGCAAAGTGCCCTTTATTGAACTCTTGCTGTTTTTTTAGCGTATCGTTTTCGTCTGCCATATTGCCTTTTTGACGATCCGACCGCTAACAATATTAAGCTTCACTCAAATCAATTTAGTTTGTTAGCTTGTATTTTTGCATAGCTTTTGTTCATAGTATCCCCTAATCTGCCAATATATTTCCGACTTTGTTCTGAGTGGCACACATTGAAACGAGGGACAGTTTAAAAGTTTTGGATGTCGGTACATTGTATATCAAAATTCATTGTATGTCAGTGTATTTCCTAGCAAGTATGTGGATATTTCCCTTTGAGGTGACGTCTGATTGCAACGAATTAGTTCCAACAAGGTGGCCCCATTACATTGTTAATTTTCATGACTTTGAGCCGAATATATCTCTTGGAAGTGATTTTAAACTAAGCACAATTCTCTCCAAAAAGTGTTTTGAAAATAAGTTTTTGTAAAGCGTAAAATTGCCAATACTTGTTGGAAGAATTCTGTTGTCAGATCTTCGTTAAATTTCCAACACTTGTTGGAGGAATTCTGCCAGATCTTCATTTTCGGAGATACGTAGATTTGTTGCACATTGTAAAGTTCCGAGGGAGAAAGGACTCGACAGGCTGAAGACGGAGTCAGGAAAATAGAGAAGTGACAAGTGAAGTCCGAATGGGCAGAAGTGACGAGTAGAGAGTAAAATTGATAAAGTCCAAGAAGGACGAGGCAGTCGGAAAGGGAAGACTCGAGGAAATAGGAAAGATTGGAACACGGTCGAGAGGAATGTGGACATTGCGCTCTTTTCACCACTCGTTTATGATGATGAAACAGATCCAAATTATACACTACTATTAAATCATGATAATATAATGTACGTTGAATTGAAATTATTTATATTAATTTGTTTGACTAAATTTGTTATTTTTCTTGTCTAAGGGGTCTCGTATTGCATTATTTCTTCTCAATAATCTTGCCTAGTTCTCTGTTGATATTCTATCTTTCACTCACACTGGATCATACGATTGAGGGAGGCCATTCCCTAGATAACTTAGATAATCCAATTATCTGCCCCTTTTAATTAGACGGAGATTTTAGAGTAGTCACAAAATATGTACTCTTTATCAGGAGATTGTCCACGTTACGGAAGCAGTTATCACTTGTACATGAATGTGAACATAAAAATGTATTCGCGTTCTCTTTTGCCTTTTGCTCTGCGTCCTGTGTGATATATGTGTTTTACGTGTTTAATATGCCAGTATTTATTCTAAAATTTTTATCATGAGCCAGCCCAAAGGCATTTTAACGCCAAGCTATCAAATAGACTATAATTTGTTTCAAATTCGCTAAGATAATTCAAGGAAACCTAGGTGGCATATGTGCAACTGGACTGGTTTGTCTGTGGCTGTTTTGCAATTGAATAGGTGAAATGCCAGAAAGAAAACCAGTTTTTCGATGTATCCAGTTGGCTGCCTTGCCATGGCTAATTTTTATTTACATAAAACAATCATTCTTTATTTGATCTGTAAACGACAATAGGAATGAGAATAGTGAAGACAAATTATAAGAAATCTCAAAATTGATTCAAATATATTATAAACATAACATGCTGCAATTCGCCTGCATTTTCATGATAGTTTCAGTGTTAAATACTACTTTAGGTAGAGAAGTTACCAGTAAGGCATAAACGAATTTGGTCTAAATAGCTACAATGTTTCTATCTATCTATCTATCTATCTATCTATCTATCTATCTATCTATCTATCTATCTATCTATCTATCTATCTATCTATCTATCTATCTATCTATCTATCTATCTATCTATCTGTCTGTCTGTCTGTCTGTCTGTCTGTCTGTCTGTCTGTCTGTCTGTCTGTCTGTCTATCTATCTATCTATCTATCTATCTATCTATCTATCTATCTATCTATCTATCTATCTGCAGTAAGCAGTTACTTTTAAATACGTACATGCTCCATCAGAAAGTGGTCTACCTTTTGTTGCTATTTTCAATTTCATTGAAACATAATGAATAAATATATAGTTGTCTTTGCTTTTTGTAAGTACATCATTTCTTGAGGATTAATTAGTGCATTAATCATTTATCGGATAGAAACGTTTCCGACGTGTATTTTTGCCACTGGAATCTATTTACTTAATGAGTCAGATCGTTTGGAATATCACTGCTTAAATATCAAAACAATTTTCCTTAGATTTTGCCATTTGGAATAATCACTGCTCAAATATCGGATAGACATGTTTCCGAAAAGTAATTTTGGTTTTTGGAGATCTCACTTTGTTAAAATTTATACATGGGAACATCTTTCGAGTTGCTGTAGAGAGAGAGAGAGAGAGAGAGAGAGAGAGAGATAGAGAGAGAGAGAGAGAGAGAGAGAGAGAGAGAGAGAGAGAGAGAGAGAGAGAGAGAGAGAGAGGGGGGGGGGGGGAACGGAGTAAAAGAGAGCGCGGTAGTAATATCTCTGAGATTACTAATTACTAGAGTAGTATACTACAAAGTTGTGTAGCGATACGTCAGCACTAGTACACAAATTAAATATTCATTGTAAGCTAGCGACATATAATAATTTTGCTATAGCTAACACGTGAAGGAATACGACAACACTTTTAAATCGGTGCATTGGAATTGTAAACACACAAGGGAAATAATATAGAAAATGTAACCATTATTGCGTTAGGCTAAATTGTGTGTGTGTGTGTGTGTGTGTGTGATTTGGATTTTTAATGTAGCTTTAACAATTTGCAGTCATATCGCTACGATGTCTGCAGGGTGGAAGTTGTATAGTGATGCCTAGCACTGGGGCATTATTTCCCAGACATGGATCATGATGTCCCAACCAGTCACTTTATTCTAACACCAGGCCAACAAGTCCTAACCCTAACCTTTAAATGCTGAGCGCCAAGCGAGGTAGCTGATAGTACCATTTTTGTAAGCCTTTGTTTGACTCTTCCAAGGATCGAACACACAACCTCCCGCATACGAGGCGGACGCTATAACCAATAGGCCAATGGAGCGGTCCCTAGACATAAAAGCAACATATCGGCATAAATAATTTGAGTGCTATTTTAAGAACAACACTTGTAAAGAGTTCAATTGTATAATTTCAGAATTGCAGTTTATTTCAAATGTCAGAAGAAATCGTAGAAGTACACAGTGCAAATAAAATTTCCTAGTTATTACACATAACCCATTTAATACTTAGTGGGGTATGAAAAAACAGACATGGGTTATATCCTATATATAGGTGTCATGTTACACACACATTTGTTTTACAACCTGTGCACAATGCTACTAAAAACTCCTGAAATGCTTTCAACGCAGAGAAACCCATAAAATTCGTCGGTCTGTCAAGTCACACATCTTTTCGAATTTTATCACAAATCTTAGAATCTCCCGCGGTTGAATACGATGACAGGTCCTGGTTTCTTTGGGTTATGAATTAGTCTGCGAAACAGAACAACTGTCCAATTACGCTTCGCTGTTTTTACACCACATGTGGGCCTACTTTATTTTGCCATTTCCTAGTCGATCAATTGTTTCATACGATTTGTCTACTGGTTTTAGTGAGGGTAAGAGAAGTAAATGTTTCAAAAGCTAGACACTCTGACACTTCCCAATTATCTGTAATAGATGGTCACGCAGCGTGTTTGCTGGACCTAACAACATGAACAACATTCGTGGGTTTTCTCATCTTGCAATTTAAAAAACTGGCTGTTTCGAAGAAAAACAACCAAGCAAACAAATATGAGTCAGATATAATGGGCAAATTGTTTATGAAGGTTGTGTGTGATATGAAATAACATGTATAATTATTTTACCAGATTATATCGGGGATAACAATATAAATAAGAAAACCTACTAAATGTAAGAGGATGAATGTATCCTGCAAATAAAGAAGACGAATCTTTCTGTGTAGCAAAGAAAGCAATGACATATTCAAAACACCAATATTCATAATTTTATTAACACATATGTAAAATAAGTATTTGAGAGATATAGAACATTTATTATTGCTAATGTATTATTCACTAGAAATGCCCAAACGTCTTCGGATAACTATACTCCTCCCCCACCACACACACACACACACACACACACTTGATTGCGAATTTTAATATTCTTTGGAATTTATATTCCAGGAACTATCTAAGCGGAAACATTTACCAAAATCAAATTTGTTTTGCAGAGCCTCGCAAAAGGAAAATAATTTAACCCATTGATTTCTTCTTGTCTTTGTTCCATATCAACCATAAAATCTGTCAGTCATTGACCGTCTTTAAAAGCTAACGGTATACGTACAACATATAATCTATCAGTCACTGACAGTCTTCAAAAGCTCTCGGTATACACACAAGTTGTAATATATCAGTCACTGACAGTCTTCAAAAGCTCTCAGTATACACACAAGTTGTAATATATCAGTCACTGACAGTCTTCAAAAGCTATCGGTATATGCACAATATAATCTATCATTCACTGACAGTCTTCAATAGCTATTGGTATAGGTACAGCATACAATCTATCATTCACTGATAGTCTTCAAAAGCAATCGGTATACACATAACATAATCTATAATTCACTAAAAGTCTCCAAAAGCTATCGGTATACGCACAACATGGAATCTATCATTCACTGATAGTCTGCAAAAGCAATCGGTATACACATAACATAATCTATAATTCACTAACAGTCTTCAAAATCGGTATATGCACAATATAATCTATCATTCACTGACAGTCTTCAATAGCTATCGGTATACGCACAACATGGAATATATCATTCAATGGCAGTTTCAAAAGCTATCAGTATACATGCATCAAAGAATCAAAAAGTCACTGACAGTCTTCAAAAGCTATTGATTTACGCACAACATATAATTTATCAATCACTGACAGTCTTCAAACGCTATTGGTATACGCACAACATATAATCTAACATTCACTGAGCCTTATAATTCTATCGGAATACGCACACCATAAAATCTATCATTCAATGACAGTCTTCAATATATATTGGTATACACACAACATAGAATATATTAGTCACTGACATTCTTCAATATCTATCGGTATATGTAAAACATAAAATCTACCAATCACTGATAGTATTCAATAGCTATCGGTGTACATACAAAATATAATCTATCAATCACTGACAGTCTTCAATAGCTGTCGGTATACGTACAACATATAATCTATCATCCACTGACAGTCTTCAATAGCTGTCGGTATACGTACTAAAATTATATTATTACTGCTCTTCTGAAGATCCATTGTTACAAACATGAGCAAATATCGCCAAGAATAGGTGGTGTTTGTAAACGGCATCAAATAGCATCACGTTTAAAATATACATTAATGGTATTCGTTTCTATTTTTTTTATAGATATTTTAACTTTTTCTTTCCTACGTACAGTCTTTTTGCGATTACTTCTTACTTATATACAGTGTTTTTGCGATTACGTCTTACTTACGTACAGGCTATTTACTATTACCTCTTACTAATGTACATGATATTTGCTATTACTTCTTATTTACGATTACGTATTCATTACGTCTAGTCTATTTGCAATTAGCTCTTGCTTGCGTACAGGCTATTTGCAATTACTTCTTACTTACGTCCAGGCTATTTGAGATTACGTCTTACTTACGTACAGGCTATTTGCGATTAAATCTTACTTGCGTGCAGGCTATTTGGAATTATTTCTTACTTACATACATGCTTTTCGCAATTACTTCTAACGCACAGTCTTATTGCGTTTACTTCTTACTTTACTTACGTACAGTCTTTTTGCGATTACTTCTTACTTACGTCCAAGCTATTTGCGATTACGTCTTACTTGCGTACAGGCTATTTGCGATTACCGTTACTAACGTACAGGCTATTTACGATTACCTTTTACTTGCGTACAGGCTATTTGCGATTACGTCTTACTTAAGTACAGGCTATTTACGATTGCCGTTACTAACGTACAAGCTATTTACGATTACTTTTTACTTGCGTAGATGCTATTTGCGATTACTTCCTAGTTACGTCCAGAGTACTTTCGATTACTTTTTACTTACGTACAGGCTATTTGCGATTACGTCTTACGTACAGGCTATTTGCGATTAATTCTTACGTACATGCTATTTGCGATAAATTTTTACTTACGTACAGGGTATTTGCGAATACTTCTTACTTAACTTACAGGCTATTTGCGATTAGCTCTTACTTAAGTACGTGCTATTTGCGATTACTTCTTACTTACTCACAGGCTATTTGCGAGTATTTCGTACTTACGTATAGACTATTCACGACGACATCTTACTATTTCCTCATACATACAAGTTATTTACGATTATTTCTTACGTACAGGCTTTTTGCGATTCTGTCTTCCTTACGTATCTGCTTTTTGCGATTGCTTCTTACTTGCGTAAATGCTTTTTGCGATTGCTTCTTACTTGCGTATAGGATAATTATGAATACTTTCAAATTTGAATACAGACTATTAATGATATATATACAATGTTAATTAAATAATATAATAGATTATTAAATATTCAAGAAAAAATGCCATTTCTCTTTTACAGAAGACTCAAAACAAATTATATTTTGTGCGATCTTAATTCATTTTTTGATAATTTAGCTTGTGAATTATCGTCTACTTCAGAAGGCACGTCAGCTATTGATGGGCTACTCTGTTTATCGTCTCCATGTATTAATTTAGCGAAATTTGTCAGATTTCTGCCATTTCGGACACAAGAGTTCTTATAGAATAACGGCGGCACAACAAGGCAAGATCTAGCATCTATGCTATTAGTTAAAAATAGATTTCGATCATATCCTATCAAAGAAAGAATTATTTGTTTTCAGGGAAAATACAAAGATTTGTTATTTGAATATGTCAAAATGAATTCATTCAGTTTTCATAATAAAATATAAATCCACCAATTTTAGTTCTTTTTAAAAGTTTAAAATAACGCGTTGTATATACCTGTTTTAGTGTTTATATTAATTACTTTGCACGTGCGTTTATAGAGGTTGGTATAAAGTTGTCCTCCGTACAGTGTATACAGAAATAAACGCATGTCAGTCTGATCACAGAGTTCGGTTCTGAAACATTGGAAATCTTATTACATTTACCACCTAAAGCATTTGAAATTATCTCAGCATAATCTCCACTATGTTATCAAAAGGTTTTGACGTTAGTTTAGCCTAGACGACTTCAAATAAATGGTGGAAGACATCACAATGAGCTTAAGGAACATAGTTGCATTCTCAGCTTTCGCTCCCGTGACGTTAATAAGCAACGCTACCTATTGTCATGCTAGTCATTGTTGCGGTGAATTGTACCTATAAAGATGAAGAACCTATACAGATGAAAAGCTAACTATAATTAAAGCTTAGACCTTGATATATTTTTACTATTTTGTTGCTGTTGAGTTTGCTGTTGAGAATCGGTTGAAAATCAGATAGAAACAAGAGCAGGCATTTCTTTTTCTCTCAAGAAATTGGATAATCTTAAAACTGCGGTAGAAAAGTGAGGGCGCCGCCTGGAAAGCAGTTTGTAACATTCTGAGCACACTTAAAGAAAACATTCATACAAATAAACGTATACTTATGAGCTATTGGAAGGTGCAAAAGTACTTGGCACATATGCTGTAAACGGTTGCAACAATTGATGGTGGTAGAGCCACTGTTTACTGCGGTGTGCAAAATGATTGTCCAAGGACTTCTGTGTCGAAGAAAACAACTGAGGCTGTGGAAATATGTCAAGGAAGAAAGACAGTTACCTCTGACATGTGGCTGGTAGTCTGCAGAATATTATAACGAATGAGGAATGTTTCTTTTCAGATAGGTACCCATGTTAGTTATGCCACGACACATTTGATTGAGGGCAAAGATCTGCCAAGAATTAATTAAGAAATATTTTTGTTTTAAAGAATTTGACTGTCGGTATGATATCACTAATCGAACCCGCGAGCAAGGAGCAAATTAAGGATCGGAAGAGTTCAGTGTTTCCGTCACCAGGTAAAATTATATTGGAGACTTTGATTTAGCCCTCTTCAATACAACTTTTCAAGGCATCATTATAATACATGCTAATTTAGTTAAACCATCAACATATTTTAAGCTTTAGTTAATAGTTTATATTTGTTTGTGTTCATTAGACAATATTACCTCTATTAATGGGCTTGGCCAATGGCTTATATAGTGCATACGATGTGTTGTGACTTCTAAATGGTTAGAGGCAAAGATCTGAATTCCTTTGACAAGTGGTAGAACATGAAATGCGAAAGAGTTTGTTTCTGGGTCTCGTTTTGTTTTGGTACTTTTTACAGGTCACAGGTGAGACTAGTGTTTTGTATAGATAACCATATTAACCTCTTGAAGCTAAGATGTGTATTTTTCTTCTTCTTCTTCTTCTTCTTCTTCTTCTTCTTCTTCTTCTTCTTCTTCTTCTTGCTACCGCTGCATTTATTCTTATTATCAGCAAACAGATAGAGCAGCAGACGTTTGGTTTTTGTCATAACTAATGTAAAATGTCAAGAACTGATAAACCAACACAAGCAAAATAAAGATACGCAAATCCTCGAACAGATCAAAATTGACTTTGCTGTTTTCTTCCAAAACCAAAAACAAGACAATGATTACATGATCATCTCTCATGAAACGTATAACACCAAAGGACTTTCACGAGAGGTACATGTGAATTCATACCCTGGTGCCACCATTGACATTCTCAAAAGAAACGTGATCTAAATAATTACCATGCGATTATGGTACAAGTAGTTGAAAATGACGCTGATAGAGATCTGGAATTACACCAGCTTGAAGTTGATAGTCTCAGTAGACCAGATCGTTATATCTGACCTTATTCCAATACGTGACGTTGATATGACGCCCTTCAACCTACCATACGTACCAAACCGCTACAGCGTTTTTGCTAGCGTCGGGTCAGCTACCGTCTACATTCTTTCACACTGACCTGATCAATGTGGAATCGCATCACAATTATCTTTGCCAGTTCAGTACCCACGAATGTAGTTCTAGTATATTTTTATAACATTTTTTCCTCTCTCATTTTGGTGGTGATAGAAGAGTTATATTGATACATTTTTGGTGGGGATTTAAAGGTAATTGTTATTCTTTAGAATATGAGCTCAGTGAGTGTATGTCTGTGTGTATTTTGGCGACAATGCACATTGAGTAATACAGCCTTGGTGATGATTTGGAAGTGAAATCTGTGTTCTGTTTACGTGCTGTTCTGTTTACAGTGCAGCCTCTCAAAAAAAATTCCGGTGAAACCTTGACAAGAACTTTACCGTGAAGTCACCTTTGGAGGTATTTTAGATTAACATATGATTTGTATTGATTGTCACACAATTGAAAGGTCAGTACTGAGAAATATATGTAGAGAACAAATATTAAAATCAATTGTGATGTATGTCCATCTGAAAGATGCGAGCACAGCGAACCTTTTGAAAAAATATACAGTGTTACTCCAACGTGCAATGTTCTGTCTAAGCGAATAGTAGATGCGCACGCAGTGCTCGCTGATTGTGCAAGCATTACGGAGACGAGCAAAATTTAACGTTGGATTGAGCAAAATTTAATGTTGGATTGACAATTCAGCTGCGCGGGGATGCCTGAGCAGCTGCTCGCGCGCGCAGCTTAGAGGAAACGTTGTCAACGTGAGTAAGCACTACTCAATTGCGCAATACCAACATAGGCAACATAAAAACAGACTTGCAATGCAAGCCCGTAATGGATGGAAACAGATACATGAACCTAATACACATAGTGTTACGTGCTTAGCCTCGAATAAACAGTAACATAGAAAGAGTGAAAATAACAAGCTTGTAAAACTTAATAAACAATTTATTGAGTACAAATATTTTTTTCAGAAAAGAAAAATAAACTTACGGTTTTAAGAATCAATTCCAAAATTAATCCAAAATAATTCAAAATATTATCCACTAGAGAAATAGCAAAATCCCTGGTAATAAAATGTCCAAATAATTCTAAATTCGAATTCCAGCGAAGTATCCAATATGGAAGACGATGTCTCTTGCTGAAGTCAGTTCTTGTTAATGAAAATCTATGAGCACATATTCTTTTCCAGATAACTAACAAAATAATTCCTCTTGATCCAAACAAATTGACACAATTTCCAGTGCAAGGTAATTTATAATAACTCAAAAAGACACAACTTAATATTCTAACAGCCCAATTTTCTACCGAATAACTCTCTTCAAAACATAATTTATATAGCTGTTTTTACGTAAACAAGGAAGGGTCACGTGATCTTCTAGAAACAATCAGAACAAATTTTACGTTCAAGAAATCACGTAAATAGCGTATGACCCAACTAAATTAGAAAGATGTTTATACTTTACTCCATTTTGTCCTTGGAACCAACCAATCATTTTAAAAGCTTGTTTACAAATCTGAAACCAGGTCAGAAATGAGGTCAACACCTGGTGTTTATCCTGTAAGGTACAGGCCACCCCCTCCCCCTTCAATGAACGAATCTTAAAACTTAAAATGCCAAATTTAAATCTAACAAACAAAGAAAAAGAAAAAGAAAAATAAATAACTTATATCAAATATATGTAACAATAGTACATGGCATGATTATCGAAGCAGACTTGAACGTATTACAAGGCCTTGGAAAAGCGACCCTTCGATCATACAACAGTACGCACATGACATACGTGGCGTACCTAAGTATAATTATAACCACTAGGTATGTCGATATAGGTACAATGCTTATAATAGATATGTCTCATTCATTAATAGGTATCATGATTTTGGAAATATTTGTTCCGGCTGTCTCTCTATCCAGAGTACTAATTCTAATTGTATATGCCATGGTTATGATGTCTCTTCCTCAAACTTGCGAATATCTAATAAATCTGTCGTCATTCCTACAATGACTGCGAAAAAAAAACTGTACATCATTTGGTCTGAAAATGAAAAGTTTGCAACTTTTTAATCTCATTGTAGGACATCTTACCAAAGGTTGATGAACTGAGACTTAATATACAAAATGAACCCAGCAATGCAGTAATTCAACTATGTGAAACGTTTCTAGCTTGTGGTGTACCCGACTGTGCTATCTCTTTTAGCAACGTTTCTTTGGAAAGGCGAGATCGATCACAAGGCATAGGTGGAGGGACAGTTTTGTACGTTTCAAATAACTTAACATACAAGAGAATAACAGATGTTGAATTTTTTTTTACTGTAGAATCAATATGGATCGAGCTAAGTTCGTCAATAGTCAATTTATCTATATCTACTCAGCATACCGACCCCTAAACTCCCTCTCCTCATGGAATTAACCAATTCGAAAGAGTTAGGGGCTGCTGTATCTTCCAACAATAAAAAAATTATCATGGGAGATTTTAATATTGACTTTTTCTCTGATACACGGGTAATACATGCTCTGACACGAGTAACAGCATGTACATCTACTCTGATTGACCACATCTACACTACCCATCCTATCAATCTCTACGAGATAAACATACCATGCTACACTATTAGTGATCACTATCCTGTATGTACAACTCGTAAGCAAAAGAGCGCAAAGGAAAACAACTTACACCCCTACACACAATACAGATGTTTCACAAACTTTGTTGAAAATGAATTTCTCAGTGGATTATCACAAAACATTAAGTCAATACATTTATTCAACATAGACCCAGCTTATGACTTGTCTATCTGGAACCATTCACATTTTCTACATTCCCAATCACTTGTACTTCATTGCGCCGGGTTATATACAACCACTGATATATTACGGCTGTACCATATTCTGTGGAAACACATCTAATTATAATATGTCCAGAATTGAGATACTCCTGAAAACGGCAGCCCGAATGATACTGTAATTTCCTGTTATGACTCCCTAGAAATATTTTGCTTTCACGTCTGCAATGGCTACTTGTACAAAAATGTATTCCTTATTTTAAAAGAATCGTGGCATACAAATCTTTAAACGGTCTTTCTCCAGATTCTACTTCTAACCTAACTCAACAAAGATCATCGAATAATGAGCGTTATCTCCGATCGATGACTAGCAACGACCTCCAGATTATGTTTTCGAAAACCAATCATTACAAAAGCTCATTTATTGTAACAGCACCTACTGTATGGAATTCCGTACCATTAAGGATACGAAATTCAACTTCCCTTGCTTCTTTTAAAATATCTTTAAAGAAATTCTTTCTTTAATAGCTGGAATGACATACTGAACTCTCTGAATAGAAAACTTTTTCATCATATCCATTAATGATATGTTGAGATCTATTAAATATGTATGAATGAGTGTGCGACTATTCCTGATTATGTGCATGGTCTTGTATTTTTATTTTGTGTTTGGTTTTTAAACATAACCGATGTCAATAACCGAGGACCACATGACAGATGAGTCAGTCATGGCCAAATGTGTTATCCCCGTCAAATAAAGGTTATTATTATTATTATTATTATTATTATTATTATTATTATTATTATTATTATTATTATAAAATTCAGTAGGTATAGGTATCTAAGTTTACAATGGTTAAATACATTTTCGACATCTGTAACTAGTAGTTGAAATTCTTGAAATGTTTTATTAAAACTCCATATAAATACCAGAATACTTCAACTATTTTATTACATTCCCATACAAATACCTCGATACTTGAAACATTTTATTAAAACTCCATACCATACAAAATACCACGATACTTGAAACATTTTATTAAAACTATACAAATACCACGATACTTCATACTCTAGAATAAGAGGGCTTAAGAAAATAAGTATAACCACTTTAAAAAAGTTTTGGCAGTTACAAAAAGACATAAAAAGACACACTTTAAATACAATTAATGCGTGGAGTCTTAGAGCTTCATGGAAAAGAATGTAATTCCTTGCTTGCATAGATTTTGCAGTGGGCACAATCTTGTATGCAACCTTCAATCACACCAAGCCATAGTTAAAGAACATCCAGCTAAGAGAAGGCATCGTTACCATATGGTAAAAATGTTGAGGACACACATTTCAAATTCAATCTTGGCCTACTAAAATACTGAATATATTTGAAAGGATTGATATCTTCGAACGCTTGCTTTATATTTAATATGCGAAATATAGTCAGGAAATAAAAATGGAGCAATTAACATTTGCTGTATAAACTGCTTGAAAGAAATTCATATACATTTTACCCCAATGGATTAAGAACAAATAAATCTTGTAACAATGTGAGAAATAAAGACTGTAGATGTTTCTTGTTTTTACGTTGAGGATCACGTATTAAAACACCCATTGATAAACTAGTAAATTACAATGTTAAGATACAGCAATTATGTTTCACTGACGTTTTATAAAAATTTGGAACATTAAGAAATTGAAAATGAGTTAACATCTTTACAATATTTAATAAATAAGTATCTTACTTCCAAAATATTAGAATAGCTAGAATGGAGAGAGAGAGAGAGAGAGAGAGAGAGAGAGAGAGAGAGAGAGAGAGAGAGAGAGAGAGAGGGAGAGAGAGAGATTTTAGTTATTTTTCAATGTGGTAGTTCGAATGAATTTAACGATGGAAGGTACTAACCTTTATGAATACAGCTAACGTCTATATTAGCATTATCACAGATTAAAAAGAATGTCATTTAAAAGTCTGACATCTGGCTTTTCATCTTTGCCGAGTAGTTTTTAGGCGATTTGAACCCAAGTTTGTTGGTGATTAATCGTAAACAAATACAGGTCCGAAGCCTTTTTGAGCTTCAAGCAGTGCTTGACATATTAACAATATCTAACTAATTATTTCACGTAATACTATAAATAACTCCCATTATGTGTCAAGCATCTTCATCAATTGCCACCTTCACAGCTGTCACTTCACGCTTGCTAATTGCAGACGATGTTTTTTTTTCTTCAGAACTTTTATTATCTTCCAGTGCCCCTTTAAAACAATGAAACAACCTTAAAATTGTAGGATATTAAAAATAATTACATGGATATGCTTTATACGAGTAGGATTTGATATTAATCAGAGACTACTATAATTGCAACCAGAAATTGCCTAGAGTATGAAAGGTCAAGGTCATGCTCATTAATTAGGTACGTTGATAACAACATCTTTGTGGAGGAGCCACGAGCCAACGAATGAAGGCAAAATAAATTTAGACTGGTAACATTAAGGGGCAAAGGTGATATAGAATTGGCCCTTAAGTCTGCAATACGACACTGCTGTACTTAGAAGTGCATTTGAGGCATGTATGTGCTAGCCAAGGTTCCGATAAGATAACCCAATCTAAACCTTGGCGTATCCAGCAAACATTTCCGATCTGCTAATCCGCGAACTTCATTGGCAAACTACCGCATCCAATCAAAATTAATTTGTTCATAACTTGAACACTGTACCCTCAGGAGAGAAACAAGGGAAGCACACAACATGAATGGATCGATGAGTAAGCATTTTTGTACAAATACATTTCAGTCAAATACACATGCATTGGCTTCCCTCTGGTACGTAGTTAACCTTCAGTAAAAGCTTAAAATTCGGAGAGGGAAATTTATAAAGGTCGCAATATACATGACAACACTGTCTATGCATTCATACAATTATTTCATATAGCGGGAAATACAAATATATTAACTTTCAGACGTGCAAACACCTCGAATTGTAAAAGAAATTGGTAACGCATTTAATGTGTGTTTCTTTTATTTTTCGTTTATTGTAGTTTATTTACATCGACTCGTTTCTCATCATGTGTTGTGAAAATCTTGTTAATGAAGATAGTCATATTGCCTTCTAAGTTTTACTGTGGAAGACCACTTTAAATTTAACATTCTCAAGCAAACCTTGTATACAGAGTTGTATGCTGTTTGTCACCGTTGCATATATTTTTAAATCTCTGTCACCGAAATATACATTGTCTAGGTTTGTTGTCTAAATGGCCATTGCTGTGACAAACCATAACGATACATAGAAACTATGTGTTGATTGACAGACAGTAAATGTAAGCACTTCATGCAATTATTCATGGGATCTATGATGCTTACCTCTCAATCCTCCCGAAACCACTTTCTATTTTTCAGTCTTCATGTTTGATACCGATATTTAATAGTTTCTTCTGCAATAGCTTATGATGCTCACTATAGTAAAAGTCACATGGTTCATGTATGCGCATTTACTCATTTTAAAATAAATATAAATTGTTATTT
>JARLTB010000026.1:4350000-4450000 GCA_030141615.1 Unio pictorum
AATTTATTTGATAACCTGTAAAAAATGTAACATGCAATATGTTGGACAAACACTTCAACAAGTTTCTAAGAGAATGAATAATCACCGCTTTCATATAAAAAATTATATGGATCCTCAGTTCTCCTCTAATGTTTCAATGCATTTTAATACAAATAATCACTCTTTAAGGGATTTTTCTTTCATGCCAATCGATATTGTGCACGGAGAAATGAACAGACTCATTAAAGAAAGTTATTGGATTAATCGGTTAGATACTGTTTATCCTAATGGCCTTAATACTAAGGCATTATATAAAATTGTATAGAATTTTAGTGGATGATTTGATATATTGTATTTATATATATATATATATATATATATATATATATATATATATATGTATATATATATATATATATATATATATATATATATATATATATGTGTATATGTATATATGTGTGTATATATATATATATGTGTATATGTATATGTATATATATATGTATATATATATATATGTATATATGTATGTATGTGTATATGTATATATATGTGTGTGTATGTATATATAAAGGCATATATATATATATATATGTATATATATATATATATATATATGTATATATATATATGCACATATATATACATATACACATATGCTGTAGTTATATGTATTACTGTTAGTCTCTACATTATAATCTCACTCTCAGTTTTCATTAGAGACTCATGCATCATTCTGATCCAGTTGTACATATGATATTTGTATAATAAAGAATATAAATTATGATGTTATGTCAATTACGTAATTATTGACATATAGACGTCATCCGCTTCTTTCAAAAGCATGACGTTATGTTAATGACGTAATTGTTTATAACTTTATAGACGTCATCAGTTTCTTTCAAATAAAGTTTGTGCCTGAAGAAGCATAAATGCGAAACTAGTCGCACAAGTTTATCGGCGTTTGTGTTGTTTTTTTATCCCCTATATATATATATATATATATATATATATATATATATATATATATATATATATATATACGCATAATTTATTATAGACGACTAATTAATTGGAAAATATTGTTTTAGATTTTTGCTTTATATGCAATTATTATTTCTGTTAATAAAATTATATTAAGTAACGATTAAATAACTGAATGTATTTATTTTAGTTTGTGTCCTTTTCATTTTATTTTATCAAGTTCCGTCTAATAGTAGAAGTAAATTTGATCAATTATAATTGACGTTTTAATTGACAACATATAATTTGGTTGCAATATGCTATTCTTAAACGATGAATCATTGGCTTCCCAACTTATGCCCCGCTATCTGTCTGGAACTAAAAGAATAAAACAAACGTATTTAGTATTAGAACTGTGTAATTAAGAGTTAATGATGCCATATATATTCATGCAGTTCACTAACGTTAGAGAATGAAGATGTTGATTAAATTTAATGCTAATGTTGAGTTTTCGGAGATTAACGTTAATCCGTGCGAATGATGTATGTATAGATGGAGAGTTACATAAAATATAAGTCACCTAACATGCAGTCATTACATAACTTCAAAATATATATTTTTTTTATTACGTTTGCCTGATGCGGTTGATAAAAATTTTGCTGAAAAGAAATGAAGTTCTACTTAAAATATGCGCACTGTATTATATGTTCACTTACTTATATAAAGCTAAAACATTTATTGAAACGTATTTTCTAATTGAAATAACTTGTTTATGTGGATAGAGCTAGTGGAATGAAAATCAATCGGACAGTTCTCACTGTCTCACAGAGTGAATTGCCATCAGGTTAAAGTTTCTCACAAATCGTTGATCTTAGTGTACCATTTTTATTTTCTTTCTTTTTTGAAACTTGAATTTATATACCAGCCAAAATACATCCATACCAATACATTGGCTGAAAAAGGTGCAATCAATAATAAATGCCTTTAAATGGTGGGTTTACTTGTCTAGAACATAAATAAATATTCCAGTCTTATAACAATGAACTTTAATTGGTCAATTATATTTGTATCATTATGACAGCGCATTGCTCAGACTTTAACATTTAAAGTGGTAAATATAATTTAACCGCAAAACTCCTAAAACTACTTCATTAAAGAGTAATGTTTCTAAAAGTGGCCCAGGCCCACGTGTCCTATTTCCGTTATTATCTGTGACTATTGCAGTAGTTTATCTAATACCTGCGCACTTGTTACGATAAACTGCGATTCTTATTTTAAGTATATAAGCTCTCCATATTATTGCACGCTAATTGCAAAGTATGAATCGATACTTTTATCGCTTCCTTAGTTGAATTCAGATGAATTGTTCTCAATAATATGTAGTTTCTAGTAAAATTTAATTAATTAAATCTCAAAGTTATTTAAATGAAATTATATTTAGTATCAAATAGTTTGATATTTATCAAATATTTGAGGTGTTTCTGATTTATTCAGAATTTTAGATTATTGAAACAGAAGCCCCTGAATAAATCTTAAAATACAATTTGAAACAATACCTCGTTTGGTTTTATTTGTAGTAATTGTTTGGTCGCAACTCACACATACTCATGTATTTCCCAAACTACTGCATATATCTATCCAGAAGAGAGAAATAGATGACGTTTTCTCAGATAGAGACCTCACTTGTGCTGGCTTCTGGAATTTGGCATGGACAGCTTTTCAACTATATTGCCTACATGTCGGAGACATGGTAATGCAAGTTATGTGTCAAACAACATATTGGCAGTCAAGTATTCCTCTTCTGCTTCAATTGTGATTTGTACTTTGCATATTTAACCCAATTACTTAATTAGAGACGACAGGGAATGTTACGGGCCATAGTGAAGAAGAAATATGTTAAAGAGGCCCGACACACATTACTCAAGTCCACATTTTGTTTTCCATTCGATTAAATGGATTAATCCCTGGTTTTGGATCTTGCATTAAATTCTATTGTATGGATTAGTCCCTGGTTCTGGTTTCACTTAAATCAAATTCACATCAAAATGGTTGCTTTCTAGACCCCTGAGTTAGTGAAGAATGTCTACCCAAACTCCCCGTCATAATAAGGTCTTTGCCTAGATTGTTGACCACGTCTATGACAAAGACGCTAAAATGTCATCTGTGACGCGAAATGTTGATGTTGAAACAACAACACAGAAATTCGATATATCAGTGACACCAGAAGCAGTATTGCGGCTTGTTCATATAGTATTCATGAAATAAATTTAAATTATTGTATCATTCAATTCTGTTTTATTATCCAGGTTTTTCTGGGATTCTTTTCTTTTTTGGACTAACCAGTCCTGTGTATTATGGAATCAATCTAGAGCATTAGTTATGAGGGTTCTATGTCTGCTTAATTTAATATTTCTTTCAAAGACAACATAAACTCCAGTCTTTCGTGGCTAGTTACACATTGAAACTAGAATCCCATGTAGGGAATTGACACATCTAATGGGGCTTGATTGTACGTAAATGACAATCGCGGAAAGAATAATTTCTGGTTGCAGAGCTTCAGACAAATATACCATTTTCCTATCATCGATGATGAGGCATTATTTTGTGTATACCAAGTAGATTTTTAAAAATATATTTACAGTTAACAGAATGAACAAATACGCCTTTTCTAATGAGATAATTGAAACGATCTGGCGTTATTATGGCTTATATAAGCGCAACGTTTTGCATATGGCATTGGCACTTGGAATGGCAAACATAGTACGTCTTGCATACGAATCTCATATTAATCATTACAATTACAGTCCGATATTATGCAGACTTTTTACAAATTATACATGTATTTCCCTTATTATTAAATCGTCTATTCCAGACATTAGGACTCAGAAGAATTCTAAGTTCATGTTCGTTTAATTGCAAGATAGACTGGGAATTTAGATATAACATTTGCATGCATCAAACAAAGGATTTTACATTCACCATTTTACACTAATGATGTTGTCGCTATTCATACAGCTCCTGCTACAGCAACACAATCTAACACAGGTACAGCTGTTACCGCAACTCGCACAACTCCTGCTACTCCAGAAACAAACAATAAAACAGGTACAGCCGTTACAGCTTTCCACATAGCTCCTTCTCCAAAAGCAACAAACTTATAATACATGTAAAATTGCTGGTATGTTATGTTCACCTTTTATAATATTACTATTACTAGGATTAATGCTCCTCCACCCCCACCCTCCAACAACTTCTACAAAACAACATAAACTTTAAGAACAAATTTCGAAAGAGCTAAGTTAATACTTAACGAAATTCGTGAAGCACAGGTATATACTCCGTTTAGAATAACATCCTAATTGACTTACATTCTAGCTGAGACATGCAAATGACGAATTAAACGAATACCTGGAACATGCACGAATTGTATGAAGACCGTATATTACAACACATATAATAGTACGGGTGAATAATCAATATGAGTGCGAACCAAGAAAAGGATACATTGTTTTGAGATTCTATAAAATGGAATTACAACTTTTCCAATTTCTGCTAATAAAAAAATGCTTCATTTAAATACCTTCCACGTTTTCATGGCAGTAAACGTATAATATTGTAGGCTATGTGTATCTTTCTGGTTAAACGTTTTGTAATAAACCCCATGACATGCTAAGTAACTTTTAAAAAAATGCAATCCTGCACGTCTCACCTTGTAGTGGACAACATACCATTAACTGTAACCAAGGCAAGAGAATGGGTGGAAGACATACATGATTTTTTACAGGAGTTTGTTTCCTCGTTATCCTAAGGAAAATCGGATGCAGAAGTTGAATAATTAGATGGTTGTTACATTACCATCATTAACGTTTCGATCACTTTATATATGGCTGTTACATTACCATCATTAACGTTACGATCATTTTATACATGGTTGTTACTTTACCATCATTAACGATTCGATCACATTATATATACATGGTTCCCATTCCTCGACAAAGAATATCTGATTCTTTCTATCTATCTATCTATCTATCTATCTATCTATCTATCTATCTATCTATCTATCTATCTATCTATCTATCTATCTATCTATCTATCTATCTATCTATCTATCTATCCATCTGTCTGTCTGTCTGTCTGTCTGAAGACAATACAATATTGCACACATAATTTATTTCAATATAGTAAAACAATTAAAACAATAATATTCTATATTTCAAATCAACATTAGACTTGTGAAATATTCATAATTGCTCTGAGTTCGATCTCTTTTTACGCTACGTTAAAAATCCCAAAATACACACTTTTGTATCTGAGAATATGTTTGTATTCAATAATTAGATATAACGTCTTAAATCTCCATATCAGTTTATGTCAGAAGCCGTTAAAAGAAGAATGTTATACTTAAATCTTATTTGATTTCAATTCCCAAAATGTTGTTTTAATAGTGAAAATATAAATGTTGTGGCATTATTAATCTGTCCACATGCAATCATAACGAAAAAAAAAAGTTGTACTGACTTTGAATGATTCTGTAAAGTTTATGTTTCAAGGAAAGATATACGATCTCTGTCCAAAACATGTACCTTAAGAATAGCAGCATGACCATTTCTGTAATTAGCAGCTTCCTACACTTTTAATCTTTCACGTGCTGAGCGAATAATTCGAACATATTTATTACAACCATTCGTTTGATGACTTACAAATATGAATATATTTATTACAATCTTTCATGTGATGACCTAATACTATGACTATATTTATTATAATCTTTCGTGTGATGACCTAATAATATGACTATATTTATTGCAATCTTTCGTGTGATGACCTAATAATATGACTATATTTATTACAATCTTTCGTGTGATGACGTAATAATATGAATATATTTAATATAACTTTTCGTGTGATGACGTAATCATATGAATATATTTAATATAACCTTTTTGTGTGATGACGTAATAATATGAATACATTTAATATAACTTTTTGTGTGATGACGTAATAAAATGAATATAATTAAAAGCTGTTCAAACCTTACTAAATAACATTAATCAGAAATTAGAAAGAAAGTTCCAGACAAATTGTCGATCATTAGAGGTTTTTCAGGATAAACGTTTACGATGAAGATTGAAGAGATTGGTCAATTTAGGGACCGGCTCAAATGTTATTTGTTTCATTCTTAAAACTCGTTTCGTGTTCATTCTTCATGCCCTTTCGCTTCTCTCAAACTAAGCAGTCACAAAAACTGCACAGAATAGGTTTTCATCCAAGTCGTAGGGATCTAGTCTTTTCCTTTTGATATCCACCCATAGTTTTTTTTTCTTAGATTCTATCAAACGTTGTGAAGTCGAGATCCAACGAAGAATGCCAGCATACAAAGTTCTATTGCGGTTTGGAGCAACGTTATAAGTCTAAAACAGTCAGCTGGATGTTTCCAATGAAAAATGATATATTTTGCATCAAAAGTCTGTAGTAGCGAAAATGTAAACTTTTACTCTGTTTTGAGCGCACTTATTCGTTTCTTTCATTACAAAGACTAAAGGAAAATTATACCATATTTCTCCAAGCTCTTAATGTGTGTTTCTCACATGGAAAAGGAAAAAGAAAAACATGCCAGTGTAGTGTTTACACATCTTAAGTGTATAGATTAATATAATCCAGCCGAATGAATGTTTCCACTTCTTGCAGGCTTTTTGAAATTCGATAAACTTGTTACGGCGAAATTATTCTAAACCATTCGTGGCCCTGGCGTGATATCGTTTATTTTGGCATACTGTCGCAAAACAAAATTACATTAGCATCATCCCGTGAAAGAGAACCAGCCGTCACTAAAAGACCCAGTAGTTAAGCATTAATTTGGTCTTTGATTATGTACCGTGATGCAGTAAATCAAGATTTTAATATTGGAAACTGGGATCTCGTTTTGGAATCATTGATGAATGGACCATACCTTCAGTATAAGCAAGCCTTGACTGCAAATGTTTGTTTAACTAAAGCTGTTTTGTTTGTAATATACGGTGGTTTAAAAGTTATAAAATTTCGTTTCTTTTCGAAGAAAGTTTGTCTTTAAATAAAGAAGGAATTATAAACTATTTATACAAAAGTAATAGCAAATCTTAAAACAAAACCTTTCTGAAATAATAAACAGGATTCTTATACATCTGCCAGTTTTTTTAGGACCTCATTTCGGGTTTCATCGCAGTGATCATTAGGGTTGTGTCCAACACATACTTAGGTATAGTCGTATTCAAGCGCTATACTAGAGCGTCCGCCGCGGATACGGGAGGTAGCAGGTTCGAACCCAGGTCAAGTTTTACCAAAATGATACTAACAGCTGCCTCGCTATGAGCTCATCATTACACGGTTAGCGTAAGGGCTGGTCGGCCTGGTATCAGGATAATGCGACTGGGTAGGACATCATGCTACATGTCTGCGACACGCTAAGCATAACTAATAACTGCTATACTGCAGATATCCGAGCGATATGACTGAAAAGATTTTAAAGCTAAGTAAAATTCAAATCTCGCACACACACACACACACACACACACACACACACACACACACACACACACACGCGCGCGCGCGCGCTATTTATGGGTGAGATTATTCTGTTCTACTATGCCACCATAATGCACTGCAAAACATTTCTCGAGTAGACCAATTCTCTATTGCAACCTCAAAGTGACGGAACATTTAGGCTGACCTCTAGGATTTTTACCCGAATTGATTTGCAAAAAGGGTTATAAGGTACATTAATGCTAACAAAAAGGACACATACATCTCACTATTATATTTTCCTATTTAAATTTTTTTAAATATATTTTGGCATGCGAAAATCTAAAACATGCCACAAAATAAGAAAATTTATAAAAGAATCACTTGTGTGAAACTGAAGACACCCCCACCCCCACCCCGATTAATAAGCTTACGTTGGAAGCTATTCAGATTGTTACTCTTTGTATGGTAATGGAATATTGTGTAAACAACCATCTTCTTTATGGACTCAGTGTGTGTTTACAGTCATTGCATAAGAGACCTAGAGTCAAAAACAAAATGTAGGAATGATTCCCACTTCAAACTTTACTCCAACAAGGTCTTTGGCGTTTACCAGACATAAAACAAATCGCAGTAAAACAAATTATGTTAGAAACAAAATTACTGCCGGCATAATCCGTTTGTAAGCGTCACTTTTACTGATGATTGTTATTTGTCTCTACAATTACTGGCAATTTACGATGAAAGCAATATCATGTTCTTTTTAAATCAAGCATTTTCGTCAAGTTCTTTCGAATGTATGGCTTAGTTAGATTGGATGCAATACGCGTCGGGATAGTATATATTAAATGTTATCGACAACCACTCTGCCGCATCCTTTAAAAATTAAATTTGGATTAATAAGAAAAAAGATAGCTTAGTGTAATTATTGTTGTTTTTTTTTTTACTTCTGTCGTATTCTAAAAATAGTCTGAGGAGGTCTTTCTAACTCTGTAAGCCAAAAGAGTGGTCCTTATTATAAATTTTGTCTTTCGTTTACTTCATATAAGTTTAACTGTAAATCAGTTTTCAATAATATAGCTACCCATCTAGGGTCAGCAAAATATAACAAAATATGACTATATAAATGTTCTCATTCCATTTTAGTCCTCATACTAATTTTAAATTTTTAACAAGATGCATATCTTGAAGATTAAAAGTGTTCTTTTTTCATTTAGATAACTTAATGCATTCCTCTTTTTCTCAAGATCCGCTAGTCTCTGAAAATTAATTAAGGCACACAATATTAACATAGACTTAAACAAATAAATCAATGTTATTATGTTTTGGTTGTAACTGTGTTAGGGTGTCCCAACTTTGTATATGTGGCGGTGGTTTGGTTTTCGGATTGTAATAACATGAAGTTAATGGATGGAATAACACGTATCTGAATCGAAA
The DNA here is from genome assembly GCA_030141615.1 of Unio pictorum. NCBI lineage: Eukaryota > Metazoa > Mollusca > Bivalvia > Unionida > Unionidae > Unio > Unio pictorum. Next base: position 4,358,884 of record JARLTB010000026.1, read on the forward strand.
TATAGAACAGGATAACACAAACCACCGTATTTAAAAGATCACAATTTTATTAGCTAATAAAGAAAGTAAAATTGAACATGGTATTTGATGATACACTTTTTGACAGACAGCTGCCAAATTTAAAAGAAATGCGATTAAAAGCCCTGCTATACCGATTAAACAAATTGCATCACATAATTGATTGAATGATCGAAGTCAGCATGCCTGCATGACCTGGTTGCTTCTGAAAATTGATGTTGGTTACCGAATAGCGTTACCGGATTTATTTTCCTCTTCTCTCTATCTATCTAACCTCCTTTTATATGAGGACTAACGTCTCTTTCCTCAAATTTCCATGTCCCTCAACTTCCAGACACCCGTCCCTTAGATAATTTATAACGAGAAATGTTTTATTTCACGACGCTAAGAACTTCTGGCCTCCATGTAGAAATTCAGACTGACTTCTGTCACGACGGAAATTACTTATATCATTGAAATTCGTATGGAAAACGCACCCTCCCCATAAGCTCCAACCAGTCAGGATTAACTTTATCTAACCATAAAGAATTACCAGGCCCATCAAAGTTAAAATAATTATCTGTATTCCGCATTCATAAATAATTATTTCTGCAAACGCTGATTGTAAGACACTTTTTTCCCTATGACACGCTTTCGTCTCCCCGCTAGTTGGGTTAGCGGTGATATGTATATATGTAAGTATATATATATATATATATATATATATATATATATATATATATATATATATATATATATATATATATATATATATATATATATATATCGCTATCCCAATGGACTCTAATTATTCATGCCCCGAAACAAGAGCATCACATGCATCGTAGGCTAGCGATTCATCCCAGGTATTGTTCATACGTCAAAGTTGATTGTAACGTGTCACGCTGATCGCGACAAGATTGACTCCTGTATGTATTGCAATAACATTTTACTTCGCAATTCACTGTTACAAACCGTATTTGTAAGGTAGGACTATGAAATACTGTGTATACTGAAAACAATAATTCCATGAGCATGCTGTTTTCTGGGGTGCAAAACATATGAATGATGTGCATAAGGTGTCACAAAGACCGGACTAAAAACAACAAAAGACAAAACTTTCATATTGGGCAAAAGCTGAGAAACCAAACAAAAGATGAAGCAGAAAAACAAAAAGTAAACACAGAGATATACTGTCAGGAAAATGTCTCCTTAGAAAAAAAATGCTAGACGTCGTGCACTGGGCTTCCATAAATAGCATATGAGATATTGTAAATAATGAAATAAATAATTGGAAAAAATCACAGTGCTTCACTGGAAGAACGTATGGTAAGAGATTTAAAATTCTGTTTTCGTTTTCCTTTTTTGTTGAAAACAATGTAATCATTTAAGAAGATATCAAAGACGTATACATATTGTTATCTATCTATCTATCTATCTATCTATCTATCTATCTATCTATCTATCTATCTATCTATCTATCTATCTATCTATCTATCTATCTATCTATCTATCTATCCGTCTGCCCGCTCGACCGCCCACCCACCCATTCCACCCCTCCCTCCCTCCCTCCCTCCCTCCATCCATCCATCCATCCATCTATCCATCTATCTATCTACCTACCTACCTATCTATCTATCTATCTATCTATCTATCTATCTATCTATCTATCTATCTATCTATCTATCTATCTATCTATCTATATATCTGTCTGTCTGTCTGTCTGTCTTGAATCTGAATTATTGCCTGTTTTAATTTAATACAGGTAGAATATGGGTTACATTTTGCATATATATACGATTTGGGTTTTGTCCTAAAATCTTGTAAAGTTTCATATAAGATATTGTAATTATTTTCACGCAGTTTAAAAGCTGAAGTATTTTTGGTGTTGAGGGTAATGGTGATGTGGTTGTTGGTGATGTCCATGCTGTTGCTTTTACTATTAAACTGTCTTTATATCCTTATGGGAAGGTAAACCTCTTTAGTTCCAATTAGAAAAGAAATACCGTCGACACTTACATCCAGATAAAAATCTCTTAATCTGTCAACACAAATCAACTCAAACTTCTTATATATTTCAATGACAAATCTCGAAATCTCCAGCAGTTTGGCGTGTTGACAGACGTAGGTCTTATGCAAGCTATACATTAGTCTAAAGAACAAAACAGCTTTTAAATTAATCATTGCTACGTTGTTTTATCACAATGAGATCTACGAGTCGCGCGATGGCTCAGTGGTTGGTTGGTCGGATTGAATCCTACGATCGGATATGCCCGAATCGTCTACCGTGGTTGTCCTTGGGCAAAGCTCTTTTTTAAACTGCCACGGCACAAAATACTCAGACTGTGTTGATGTGCTGTAAAACACCAAACACAAAATAGTCAGACTGTGTTGATGTGCTGTAAAACACCAAACTCAAAATACTCAGACTGTGTTGATGTGCTGTAAAACACCAAACACCAACATTGTAGTATATTTTAACATTCCATTTTCCAGTCCATCAATTTTAGACAATCATGCATTTCACATATCATCCGAAAACCAACAAGATTTTATAAATCTGGACTCGCGTAATTTCTAATTAAAAGTAGTTACTGGTCAGGCTTGAAAGGTCAGTTTTTTACGGACTAAGCTGCCGTGTTTGCATGCAATGATGAGAATGTGGTGTTATGCACACATATAATGAATTGTTCTCATCTGAAATAAAATTACAGTTCTTAATATCAAACACGTTTTTTGTAACTAGATCACACATATATACTAACAGTATATAACAACTCATAACCTGGAAAACAATTGAGAATGGTGTACACCTGTTTTAATGTATACTAACGCAATGGGAAATATGTTTCTTTTTGTTTGATGTTAGGTAGTCAATTAAATGGCTTTACACCTACAATTATTGTGATAATTCACCTGAGTGAATTACGATGAGAAATTTCACGACCTTGTCGATTACAAGATAATCGTGAAGTTCGAAGTTATAGTTAGAAATGCCTACGTATGGATTCGAGTGGTAAAAATGGTTGCCTTCTGTAAAACAAGACTCAAATTCAAATAAAACAACGAGTGAATTATTTTATTTCTTAATGTGCTATTTTATATTGATTTGGGAAGGAGATTGTTTAACTGTTTAAATTTTCTGTGTCAATGATCACAAAACACAACTGACAATACACGGTAAAAAGGGAATGAGTATGAAATTTGCTACTTCAATCTGGGGTACAGTACATCTTGCTAACCAATACGTTTTAGCATAAAAAAGGAAATTGTCTAGCTACATGAGAATGACGGATATATTTCATCTCACACACACACACACACACACACACACACACACACACACACACACATATATATATATATATATATATATATATATATATATATATATATATATATATATATATATACTTATATATGATTCAGTGATAACGTTTTGAATTGTAAATCTCAAGACCTTGTTAGAAATTGAAATTGAAGATCGTCTGTTGAAAGAGGGGCATGCTGTTCTAATGTACTTCCTGACTTTTAAACTATACCTCTATACTAAAACCTGACCATTGAAAACGTTATCTCCAACATCTTTGCCATTCAGAGCTCTTTTCGAAAGTATGTTGAAAGCCAGGAGACAATATCATTTAGCAAAACAATATATGAGTATATTAAAGCCTTTCAATTCATGGGTTCATTATTTCATCCATGAGTTTCATTTGTAATCAATTAGAATTAAACTGTTTTTTTTTTAAATTTATTTTGTTACTGATGAATAATACATCGATTGAGAGGCCCCATTTGGCTGAATGGTCAAAAGCGTTCCTCGTTACGGATCACCATCTCAGCTCTGTCTGCGTGGGTTCGAGTCTCAGATTCGGCCAATGTGAGTATGTGAGAAAGCTTGCCAGTAGCTTCTCGTGGGTCGGTGGTTCTCTCGCGGGGGGGGGGGTTCTCTGGTTCTTTCTCCACGATTAATACTGGCCATCATGTATAGCCAGCCTATCGTGTGCTGAACAATGGCATTAAATCCTGCAACAACATTGAAAACAATACATTGATTTTGATACATTTCCTCACATTAAGAAACTGACTCATCGTTTCCAACCAAACATGAACACGGTGTGTTGATGGAGTGACGTCCCTTTGAGCAAAATAATCGTGTTTAAGTGGTTGGTATTTGGAAATTGTTGTTGTTGTTGTTGTTGTTGGGTTAACACAATTTTCCAGCACAATATAGGGTATACATGGCGGTCATCATAACTGGTGGAGGAACAACCCAGGAATGTCACGTAACCACATCAGCCAAGGGTGAGACTTGAACACACACAGAAAGATACGAGATGGCAGCGATCCGGACCGCTGAGCGCTTTAAACCACTTGGCGACTCGGGTCCCGGTATTTGGAAATCATTAAGATGCTGTACTGAATATGTATCATAGTTATCCGGAGCTATATTTTGCTCCACCTCCACATATTTGGATTTTTTTTCTGATTTTATAAAGAAGAAATCACACATGACCTTTCTCTCTTCTCAGGAATGGTTAACGACACGTTGCAGTAACTATTTCATGCAAAGTTTAGCAAGGTCTAGCAGTCCAAATGTATAATTTGTGTTTCCTTTTATGCAAACTGAATCAGCGAATTTACCAATTCACCAATTAATGCATGGTAGGGCACAGAAATGGCGCATACAATAGCGAAGCATATATTACCACCATTGATTCCTGACTGCCTAACATACCGAGTCTACATACAACATAGAAATATAAGCGGAGAAATAATATGTCGCTTCAGACAGTAACTACAAAGTCATGAAATATGTCTGTTTTGTTGTAGCTAGTTGAAACAATAAAGTAGCTGCTCTAACCTTTTTTTTATTGCACTTCCTCATTTAACTTGTCAGCGAGCAGCGTAAAAGAGGAAATGGCTACCAGAAAATTGAAGGTGGAAGCGTTGCTGCAGAGCCCTTCTTGACAGATAATTAACACACTAACATATCAAGTGTTTTCCTCATTTCGCCTTCTGTCATGTGTTCTACGATAGCATCTCTTTATCACCTCCCTCCTGCCATCAATCAATTCAATTCACAAACTATCTCCTTGAAACAAAAGAAAAAAACGAAATATAAAAAGATAGGGTCTAGCACTAGTCAACTAACTATAATTAAGGTTACAGCAAGAAAAGAGGCAAATCTAATACGAGATCAAAGCAATCTGTTACTACGGACAGAGAAGGTTCTTTAATCTCCATTGAGAAATCGTGAAAGGAAACGCCGGTTTTCTTAATTTGACAAGAATTTAATGACTAAAGCTAAAATCGTGTGAGATTGCAAGATATGTCCTGGAGCTTTAGAAAAAAAAAACAACCCACCTTAGAATAGAAACTATGATGCAAAAACCGTCAATGCAAGAATACTGAATGTTCCAAATGTTGAAAATCCACGTTGGTTTCAGTCTGATCAAACGTGAAGACGTACTAAGAGATATTTTGATAGACACTAACCAAAATAGACTGGTCTATAGACTTTACAACCCTTATAGTCTGCATATATGGCTAAAACAAAATTAGGGATGACATTAAAGAGCACCCCAAATATTTCCGTAATCCTTCATTATTTCATATAAAACTTTGTAGTGAATTCTAGTCAACAACTTGCATTCTAATCTGAATCGGTATTTACTGGTCTAATATATTTTAATTATATTTTATTTTAGGTTTTATCAATTGTAACTTCTCTAATGTTTATCTTTAATCTGGTATGACTCCATCCTTACATTAATTATGAAGTGTTGAACTAATGTTTTGCTTGTTATTAGAGTCAGTGTGTCTTTAAACCAGTCCAAATATTTATAATATCTATATGGAAACTTGAACTATGCTCAATAAACGTTAGGTGAAAAGGGAAGCATTTTCGGACCTATCACACTTAAGAAAAACATGAGGACCCAATACAGAAATAGAAAGGACGTGAAATCCTTTCACATAGTTACCATATATCTGGATTATACTAATAGCTTTCACTGATGTCGGGATGAAAATATCATGTTGTGAATATACAATGAATAAACTGTGCTACAGTTGCGTAACATTTATCACTATCTCGGCTGTTAACGTAAAGGTGCATATTTTCCGGTTTATACAAAGAAAACGTTTTGTTCTATGAAAATCTTTTGGGCAAAACAAAACTTCTGCCTGTATGGAAAGATCTTTGACATTGCATAAACACGCAAATATTTTTGATCAAGAACGGACACACACACACACACACACACACACACACACACACATATATATATATATATATATATATATATATATATATATATATATATATATATATATATATATGTACACATACACACGAAGTTGGTTAGAAAGACGACAATAGGCAGTAGTCATGAACGAATGGCACAAGAATCAAGCCTGTGTCATTTCAGTATATTTGCTGAATCGGAAATATATGTAACGATATCTATTCGATGGCCCTAGTACATACATACATACATACATACATACATACATACATACATACATACATACATACATACATACATACATACATACATACATACAAACATACATACATACATACATACATACATACATACATACATACATACATACATACATACAAACAAACATACATACATACATACATACATACATACATACATACATACATACATACATACATACATACATACATACATACATACATACATATATGCGTGTGTGTTTGTGTATGTATGTACGTATGTAATGTTTTCGATGTTATATATATCTATTGCATTGCATTTGGACCATTACGTATAGTCTGGCACTGAGAATACATTGAATTCGCTTCGACAAAAACAATATTCGAAAATAAATCCCAACAGATATCTGAATATTTGATGAATCGTGTATACGACAAACGCATGATAGCGTAGAAAATGACGAAGGAAGATTTAAATGTAATTACCTTTTTACGCACAGAGCCAAAGATAACACTAGCCAAACTTATCCTGATATCCGTCCATACAGCACTAGCCAGAAATAACCTAATATCCATCCATACAGCACTAGCCAAAATTATCCTGATATCCATCCATACAATAGGTCCGACCATCCAGGTAGGTCATATCCATAAGGACTGACTCTTCGTGGAATCACATCCGGAAACAACATGTAATAGCCAACCCCAAGCTGAGACCGTTCTGGCATATCTAGTTAATTAAAATCTTAGGTATGTTGGAGAAGAAACAAACAAATGACTCGTAATTTTCATTTTAACTATTACGACTCTATTACTTTAAAAAAAGCAATTAAATAGAGTGAAAAGCAGCAAGCATTGTCAAATTCAACAAATAATATTTGCCCTAAAATACAAAGTGAAAATGAAAAATCTATTTACGATTATTGTTACTTAATCCCAAATAATCATGGAATTGCTAACATAAGTCCTACAGAAAATAATTCTGAATGAACATATCATTATTCCAAATAACTTCCAACACTGACGGTGTTGATAAGAATGATCGGCCAGTAGTGTCTAATTTGTTAATATACCAATGACCTAATTGTTTTTTGTTGAATCGCTGTAAATTAATTAAAAGTTTCCTTGTTTGAGTTTACTGTAAATCAGAGTCAATGCATCTTTCCAGGAATATAGTAGATACCTTTTTCCAGAGAATGATAATTTCAATAAAATAATTTCAGCTCAAATCAAACATTGAACACAATACATAATTCTTTCACAAGATATTTTTACACGAATAAATCATTTTCCCACTAAACAAGATTATAAAAGGCTCTAGCTGACCTAGCTTGTTTTAGAAAGAACTATAACCTAGCCATGAAAGTGCATTTGCTAAAATTATATTTTCCGTTTATTTGCCTCATAACAATATTGCATTCCTACAATATCAAACCCAATTTTAATAATCTATGATTTTTGTTATTCGTCTTGCGCTCATTAAACACGGTAATCGGAGAAGAACTGTATACACTTTGAAGTGTTGCAAAACCAACATCAGAGGCAAACATTCCTTCATTCTTGTAGAACAATTTATCTGGTGATTATTTAATTTATTTTATAAATAGTACATCTGATGATCTACGCAGTTGTTATATTGTGGAGATACTAATGACAATTTTCGGACCAATACAACTTGGTTTTCGTTCTCAATAATTTGCCACGGGTTAAAAATATTGGAGCACATTTCATATAGTATCCAGCCATACATAATCACATCAGTTGCTTTTTTTCTATGGGCATAGGGAATCAAAGATAACATCGACCTTAGCATCTTTAGGTTTAACTTGTCCATGTCCCACGATGTGTTCTAGAATTGAAATAAAAGCACCGAAAGTCTCATTTTCGGATACATATATTGTCAAATTTACATAAATGAGCATAGAAAAGCATTTTCGAATCGTCTCCAAGTGATTCTGTCTATGTATTATTGTGGATGATGATGTCATCGATATAAATATCACATTAACCTAGATCAGATTCAGTCATGTTCATTAATCGTTGCAATGTGCGCAGCCAGCCATGAATCATTCATCCAAAACTGTATATTGTTTGCAAACGTCCATCTGCAAATACAAATGCCAAAATTTCCTTAGATTATCACATAATGGAATTTCTTGGAATTCTTTGAAGATGGCAAACTAAATGACAACGTTTTTCATTTCAATTTTATCAAAGCACTCATCGATTCTTGGCATGGAATCGGCTATTTTGGTAAAACAATTACCGTTAACATAGCAGGTCCACATGCGGATAATTTTAAATTGTTTCAGTGGAAGAATACATAGTAAACTCCAGTCAATTGTACACGGTTTTATGAAATCTTCTCCATGGTAAACACCAGTCAATTGTACACGGTTTTAATGAAATCGTTCTCCAGCAAAACCAGACTGACTTTCCCTATTCCAATATTATTATTATTGAGAGGGTTCATTCTGCACAGGCGTGGAACCTAGAGTTTCAGTGTCATGGTAGATTTGTTGTATTCGTATTGAAACATCTAGGAACAGGTGCTCATATTCATGTAATATATGTTTAGTTGGTTCTTTTCTTGTTGTTGCAGGTGTGAAGGTTATTGATCCAGATTATTTATAGTTTCTAAATTTCCAAGATTGTTTACACTAATATCACTATGGTTTGATTCCATTCCATCGCTTAAATTATCGCTGTGTAGGACAGGTACAACTAAATTGACTGCATGATTAACAGGGATCTCTATATCAATTTACTCCTTTAACATATTTATATGTGAAAGTGTTTGTGTTTTCTTGCTATCTCCTCTCAGGATTATTAATGATATCATTAAAATCAATTATTTTCTTTTAAACTGCACACGGTCAATAATATTACTTAGCCGAATAAGGTTTAGAGATAAAGAAAAGAGAGCCAGAAACTATTGCCAGGATGAAAACTCCTTTGAACTGATACCTTAACTGCAAGCACACGTAAAAGAACACATTAATCTCAATATCAAAACAATATACCTGAATCCCATTTTTCAATGTTTGATGAAATCTTTCTAAATCCCCATGGCTTTCAGGTTGATAGACAGAAGACTTAAATTGCTGAATGCCTAATTCGCAAAATACATGCTGGAAAATTCCAGACATATAATTTAACCCTTCATCAGGTTGGACAAGGTTTCTCTGGGAAACTCAGTACCAACATACTTTATCATGGGCTTTACCAAGAGTTTTAATATGCCTAATTGAATTGCGTCTGTGGATCATGTGGACTTACACACTGTGGTCAACAAGTATTGGTTGTACAACTTGGTCTTAGTGAAGGGACCGACACAGTCTACCATTATTCTATTAAATCGTTCATCAAATTCAATGATAAATTGCATATTAGCTGACTCAGCCCAGATCAAACACTGAAGGATATGGTTTTCCGTTGTCGAACGTTTTAGACAAGAGAAAATGAGAGATTTCGGTTGTTGAATTGTGGAGGGTGTTCCGTTGTTAGTGTTTAGTTTATTAGAGGTGGAATCAGGGGTGGCTTTATGAGAGGACGAGACAGGACCTGAAGCGGCGGGAAGGAGTGTCACTAAGCGCAGTGTTTGCAGTGATGTTTTCCAAGAGAGGCGCCGTTGCGTCCGAAACAAAGCTGTGATGGCCATGAGTGAAAGAAAGGATGTGACCTAGGTTCTAAGAGATTTAACCATCAATGTGCTTTATAAATAAATATATCATTCAATATATGATTGTGCTAAGTGTCGTCTCTAGCTTCAATCCCACCCGAATCATCATGTTACCGTCGGTGAAAGATAAACATTAAATGTAATTATCGGCATGTATTAACGGGGGTGCATAGATACACCGTAACACAGATGAAACAACAATTATATTGTATATAGAATAATTCATGATAGACATTGTATCTATAATTCATAAATTTGTTAATTTACTATCATTTTTGTTATGCAGTAACGGGACGTTTGTTACTGACTAAACGAACTGCAATAGAACATTTTGCCACAAATGAAGAGCACATTAGGACGAGAATGTATATTGCCGAGAAAGGCACGAATTACTATTGCTATGAAAGAATCAGTACGTGTTTTTAAGCAATTACAAATTTAAAGGTAAATATTAACAATTGCTGAAATTTTGTATAGATGTTTTAAGGGGTATCTAAATTTGCCGGAACTAACCAAACACAGAAATAAGTGGAACTAAAAGATATAAAATGAAAACATCGAAAACTTGAATTAAAGATTGATTTTGCAAGTATATGAAGTTATAGCGACGAGGATAAACTATCATGTATTCTCAGTCGACACCATGTTATATTCCACAGTCAAAACCATTTTGTATTCCAGTCAAAACCATGTTGTATACACCAGTTAAAACCAACGTTGTATCCCGAGTAAAAAATATATGCTGTACTAGACAGTCAACACCAATGCAGTATTCCCCAGTCAAAATCAATGATGGATTCCCAGCAAAAAAAATTTGTATCCCCAGACAAAACCAGTGCTGTATTACCCTGTAAAACCCATGCAGTACACTAAGCAGTCAAAAGCACGCCGCATTCAACAGTTAATACGTCTTTTCACGCAAGGAAATAAGTACTTATGTGCAAAAATATTTTCTTTTAGTTTTAGAGTTTTGTTTGTCAATTTCAGTCCCTTTATATTCCATTTTTTCCCCGTGAATATTTTGAATTATTTGACCGGTTTGTCTTTGTTCATTAATTGGAGCCTCTAGCAATATATTGTATATACATATCTTTGTGTGTGTGTGTGTCTGTGTGTGTGTGTGTGTGTGTGTGTGTTTCATATATCGAGATCAAATCATTTAAATTTTATATGACAGGTACCGTTAAAAATTCCTGTTCTGCTGACATTCTGAATTATCAGCACAATTACTTAAAAAAAAAACTGTCAGATTAAGTGTTGCATTATATGTTAAGAAGAATTATCATTAGAAATGTTACGTTCTGAGATGAACATTTCTGCTTTCAATGTTGGAATTTGATTGGCGAACCAAAATGTCAGCATGTCCTGACCATGTAAATGTGCCTGTCAGATCAATGACGGGGAGCTCAGATTTAATCAGATTTCATATCTACGATGCACAATACATTATTGGCATTTCTTGCACAGGCAACTAAATTATCTTTAGCCATTAATATCTGACAGTAAAAAAACTATTAACGGTTCGAGGCGGGTTGCATATGAATTGAGAAATAGATCGCACTGTGACATTTCTGATCGCTTCCATAAAACATACTGAACGTACTGAATTGTATCTTATTCACTTTTATATGATGTGTTATAAAGTAAGGTACAATTCCCAGGGATGAGTTGTCATGTACCATTCGATATTATACAATTAAAATGCATGAACGGCTAAACTAGAGATAAGCGCAGAATAAACTAAATTCATTAATACTTTTAAACGGAGTATTTCATTAAGGAAATAATTAAGTCTATGAATGAAACTGTAAAGAATGATTACTTACTATGTTACATCATATTATCCATACATCCTAAAGAACATTTGAGTTACTTTTCCTGTTGAGAATTTGGGTAACTCTAATAATGTATTAACCAATGGGAAGGTGGAAAACGAGTAAGACCCTGCCAACATGAATCCATGATAGAACAAGCTGGCATGATTGGCTGCTAAGTTTGCTTCTTTGCTATATACCACTGTATACCTACATATTACTTGCACCTATAAGGCAAGAACAATATGGATGAATGGAATCTGAAGAAATATAGACTAATGAAACAATTGTACGAACGACTATTGCAATATCACTGCAGGCGAAAGACATTAGAAAATGTCGATTACATTTTTAGGATTCGTACGGGGACGGGAATCGAGACAAAAAAGAACATAGGTGGGTTTTACTGGAGGATGGTTTTGAGTGCTATTTATATTTATGGAAATGGTTTTCTCATCTATGCATGTGATTATTTATCTGGCGGATGACAATGACGATGTCTTATTGTTTGATAAACTGATAGATTAGCGACACAACATTAATATTATTCGTATTTGGTTTGAAATGAGATTCACCGTTTTTAAATGTTTTGATGTAATCCAAATCAGTATAAACTTCCAGTTCATGAGAATGTTAAATGACATAAAAATAAATATAACTCCAACGGATTCATCATTAGGTAAGAAGCGAATGAAATAGTCCTCTTTTATAATGCATGTTTATAACATCATATTTTAACGTTATACTGATTTGTCGTTGCTTTATTAAAGTAAATTTTAATAACCTTTTCAGTTTATCAACCATAAGTGTCAAGAATACTAATTTATTTCACACATTGTTTATGTTTTTTTTATTATATGAATCACAAGCCGAAGATGGTCTTTTGCAGTTTGTACTGCAATTGTGTTGTGTGTATTGGTATTTGTTTTGTGCAAAATATCTTTATTTAGGACGCTATCCTATCAGGACTTGTTGACTTTTGTCTGTAGCTGTTCTCGGCATGGTGCTGAATCCGACACCATGTCAGGTATAAACAACTGCTTCCTGTGCTAATCTAAAGCGGCAGAAGTTATATGTTTCTCTTCAAAACTGTTAAAATGATACAAAAACAATCTAATTTTATGAACGAAGCATGAAATAAAATGAAACATGCTTCATTTAAAGTAAACCCGTAGATGTGTAAGGAATTGTATACTGTATTATGAAAAGTTCCTTCTGGTTTCAATAAAAATAAAGTAACGAATGTTTAAGACTTAACATTCGTAAGAATTAAGAACTTCATAAAGTCAACATCAGCAATATATTCCTAATGTTTCATGCCTATATGTTATTGAAATAATATACCATATTTTCTCTCTCTCTCTCTCTCTCTCTCTCTCTCTCTCTCTCTCTCTCTCTCTCTCTCTCTCTCTGTTTTTTTGTATCATTGCATTATTGTATGCCTCTGTTAATACGTTGTACTTCACCTTAACTGTCCAGATACATTGTGTGTGTTTTGAAAAACATATTCCTTTTTACAGAGAGGATAACTTCGTATAATACTATTCCTAGCAAGTTTTGCGTATATATTTCCTCAACGCTCCTTTGCATTTGTCAAATGTTTTAGACTTCTGAATTTCATCTTATGTGTGTAGTTAGAGCAAATCGAGAAAACTAATTTACAGAGGTTAGTGTTAGAACTGGTCGGCCAGGTGAAAGGATAATGTGCCTGGGTAGGATGTCTGCGGCACGATGCCTCAGTGTTAGACATCACTAACTACAAACTGTGCACTACAGACATTTTAGTGATGTGACTAAAATTGTTAAAGTTACATGAATACTCATACACATTCATACACACTGTGTTACAGAAACATTATGCTTTGCTGATGAATATTTACAGTGAATATATTCTATATTTTAAAGAGTATCTAGTGGAACATGGTGATTAAATATAACATTTTCTTACTAATTTGACATATTGGAAGTCCGTGTTAGCTGCGCGTGTTTCATGTTATATGGATTTGTATTATACTGTTTCTACATGTGATCAGTCGACACTCAATAACAAGGCAATCGTGGAGGCATTTTGTAAGTTTACTTAATCCGCATATCGTAGATGCTTTGAACCAGTCATAATGATGGTAGTAGCCAATCAAGTACCATAAGCTACTGAGGCTACCACTGAACGCCTTCTTAGGTCTTTGAGTCAGAAGATGGATGGGAAGGACCATGTGATTATCCGATTCCTAGAAAGGACGATCATAGAGAAAAACATAGATAAACACCATCCGCATCATAACTATTGCAGTCAACTCTGCTTACCAAAAGAAGTTTACAGACGATGATCGCTTCGTTCTATATAGAAAATAGTGGAGTTGGTATGCCCCTCGATGTAATTGAGTGATAACAAGTCATGCAGGACACCAATAGTTATGTGTCATATCATGCATGATGTAATTTTCCAAGAGAAAAAAAAGAAGTTAAAAACAAATAAAATTAAACTTTTGTTACTGATGATCTAATCAAGACTAGATTTAGGAATTAATAAAAACACAGTCTACTTTCTTTGGACAACTGATTGGAATAATGTACGCATGGAAATAGATGGAAGTGAGATAATTCGTGTAGAATCAGCATCATATATCCCAGTATCTTCTTCTGACTATCCTAATTAGAATTCAGAAAAGACTACAGTTTCAATTTGTAACTGAAACATAAACAAATGATTCTCATTGAAAATGTACTGTATGTGAACTTCATATTAAAACGGAAACACCCGATAAAGTGTCCCTAATTGAAGGTAGATATGCGGCCTACCTGACTATTTCATCTTTTGTCATGTTTGTAAGTTGTTTATCGATATATGAGTTCGAGCCTTATTTACAATTTAGAATGTTCTAGACGCGATCTTGTGACCCACATCCTAGCCAGTTTACTGAGTGTTAGGTTTTTAAATAAGGCTGTGATAAATACAAATTACCAGGCAGCAAATGAACATCAGGCTCCGATTCACCCTTGAACAATTGAAAAACCATGGCATCTGCAAGTCATTCCAAGCCACAATTGGAACAAAATTTCGATCCATTCCTTGTGATGGATATTGATGTTAAAGTGATGACAGACACTTTCAACACAGTCATGACAACAGCTGCCGAAGACATCATTGGCATCCATCGCCCAAAGAAAACAATCTGGATTACAGAAGAGATTCTAAAAATGTGTGATGCCAGAAGAGACCTCAAAAACACCAGACACACGTCAGGGGTAATTGATTATCGAGACATAAACATGAATATCAGCAACAATTTGAAGCAAGCAATAGAAGATTGGACAGTACAAAAGTGCACAGAAATAGAGAGCAGTCTGATAAAGAATAACAGCAATGAAGCATTCCAAATTGTGAAAGACTTCATCGAACAGAAACAACCAAGAGTCAAGTCGAAAATAGGAAATGACTCACAGAAGGAAGGGACATTACAGAAAAATGGACTGCGTATTGTAAAGAACTCTACAACCAACCGTCCACTGGAAACCCATATATGCTGGAAGTTCCAAACGCCACAAATGATGACGATTTCCCCCATTCTCAAAGAAGAGGTGGAGTCAGCCATAACCGCACTGAAGAATGGGAAGGCAGTTGGAGTAGACAATATCCCATCTGAGAGTATCAAGAATCAAAGAGGGAGTCAGTGTCAGAGATGCTAACAAAAATCTGCAACAAGATCTGGCCGACAGGTGAATGGTCAACACAGTGAACCCAGGCACTACTTATAACACCCACAAAAAGGCAATCTCCAGCTGTGCCAAAATTACAAACTATCAATTTGATCAGACACGATAGTAAGGTGATGCTGATGATCATCTTGAACAGACTGAAACCACAAGCAGAAGAAATAATCGCTGAAGAACAGGCAAGGTTCCCGAGTGGAAGAAGCATAACAGAACAAATACTCAATCTCAGGGTTCTGTTAGAAACGTACTCTCAATATTAACAAGACATCTATCACGTGTTCATAAATTTCAACACGTCTTTTGACAGAGTGTGGCATAATGCATTGTAGGCCACAATGAAGAAGTACAGCTTAGGTCAAACGTTGACTTATACCATCAAGCAGCTGTACGTTAAGGCTATCTGTGCAGTAATTGCTCAGGGTTCTGTGGTCGACTGGTTCGAGACAATAGTTGGAGTACGTCAAGGCTGTCTCCTGTCACCCACGCTTTACAACATCTAATTAGAGCGCATTATTAGCTAAGGCCTGGAAAACCACTGTGGGACAGTCAGCCTTGGATGTCGTAACATCACCAACCTCCGCTATGCAGACGATATTGATGGGCTGATAGGCAGTGAAGATGAGCTTGACACCTTAGTGAAGAACCTGTATGAAATATCGTCCAGGTTCCACATAGAGATAAGCGCTTAGAAGACAAAGCTGATGACAAATAGTGGCAAACAAATCTCAACCAAGACTAAAGTCAGAAGACAGGAAGTGGAAACAGTGAGCCATTTCAAATATCTTGGATCCATAATCACTCAAGAGGGATCAAGAGCAGAATTTGTGTCAGAAGCAACTAAAACAACGGCAGCTATGTCAAAGCTAAGACCCAGGTAAAAAGACAAGAATATCTGTCTGAAAACTAAAAGCAAACTATTGAAAGCAATAATCATCTCGCTCTTTTTGTATTCATGTTAGGCCTGGACTCTTGCATCAGAATTATAACGAAGAATCCAGGCACTTGAAACGAGAGGCTACATAAGTATCATTGGCATCTCTTATATGGACCACATCACAAATGAAGCAGTGCGTAACACCATCAGGCACAAAGCAGGCGAATATGGAATCCTCCTCACCTCTGTCTAATGGAGAAAGCTCAAATGATATGGCATGTCACCAGAGCCAACAGTCTATCCACAACAGTCCTGCAGGGCAGCTTCCTGGGTGGCAGAAGGAGAGATAGACAGAGAAAAAAGTGGACTGACAACATCACAGAATGGACAAGGAAAAGGTTTGCGGAGATATAGGCATTGGCACATGATCGAGACAAGTGGAATAAACTGGTCAGATGTTCAGCAACACAGTGTCTCAACGACCACACTAAGTTAAGAGACTGATGATAATAATGAAACAAAATTATTTACATCTATATTAAGATCGGTATTTGGAATAATTTTCATATATGTCCAAATCTGATTTGAGAGGGATCCTTTTTTAATTAAAACAAATTGTTCACTGTATGTAGAAACGTCTCATTGACATTTTGGAGAAAACAACTTTGGAATTCGTGTGAATTCATTCAGAGACAATATTGAGTTTATCATCGTGTTTCATTAAGACTACTGGTTCCCCAGCTCAAACCAGATGGTTGATATTCATTCATTCGGAACACTCTGGATATGTGATATTACGTTTATGATTATGTAGAATTTAATACACAATATTTTAGGCTCCTCTTAAATTTTCACTTAGTAACTTTAATTATCTGTTTATTTGAATAAACTTGTTGGTATCGCTTTTCTGTTACTCAGCCTACGACCATAACGTCTTAGCATATATAAAATCAAAATACCTCCTCAATTATATCGTATATATGTCATTGTGTATCATTTTATAATCATCATTGTTTCATTACACGGCATTTACAATTTTCTTCATATGTCTGATTTTAAAGATTAAATTATACTGTTGAGTACAAATGGATAATGGCATACCAGAAACACCGTACTGTAATGTACTGACTCTTTGTGTGGAATATGTTCATTGGAATGTAATTACATTAGCCAATGCTGGCTTTGCCAAGTCTGCATGTGATGTAACTTCTATCAAACAATTATTACCGATAGAAACTAGCCATTAACTTTATTTATGCCACAATTTATGTAGCCTTGAAATAGTGAATGTCTTTGTGCCAAATGTGCACCTGCAACCAACTCGGGATATGTGAGTGTGATTTGGAATGTAAAGTATTTGTAACAATTTTCCAGTCAATCGCTAAGATGTCTGCAGTGTCATAGTTTATAGTGATGTCTAGTCCCGGGGCATCATGCCGCAGTTATGTTTCATCATATTACACCCATTCACTATATAATGACATTCACCATTGACATCTCGATGTTACTATACAATCGAAATATCTGTCACTTCAACAAATACATTTTGTACGCACATGTATGTATGTATGTATGTATGTATGTATGTATGTATGTATGTATGTATGTATGTATGTATGTATGTATGTATGTATGTATGTATGTATGTATGTATGTATGTATGTATGTATGTCACATTATCCTGACACCAGGTCGACCAGTCCTAACACTAACGTCTTAATGATCAGCGTCAAACGAGGCAGTTGTTAGTACCATTTTTGTAAGTCTTTGTTATGCCTCAAGCGGGGATCGAACCCACAACCTCTCGCTTCCTCGGCGGATGTCCTACCCACTAGGCCACCGGAGCGGTAAAGAAATGTATATATTGATTTCTTTATTCAAAAATGTTACATTATCGTGATTGGACGGCAGAGGCTATCTGTCTGTGTCTCACTTTATCTATCTATCTATCTATCTATCTATCTATCTATCTATCTATCTATCTATCTATCTATCTATCTATCTATCTATCTATATGTCTGTCTGTCTGTCTGTCATTCTGTCAGTCTGTATCTGTCTGTCTGTCTGCCTGTCTGTCTGTCTGCCTGTCTGTCTGTCCGTCTGTCTGTCCGTAAAACCATCCATCCATTAATCCATCCATATATATATAAATATATATATATATATATATATATATATATATATATATATATATATATATATATATATATATATATATATATATATATATATCCACCCATCCACCTTTTCGAACTGGCTCACTGTTTCAAATTACTGTCCTCTGAAGCTTGGCGATGTTACGCCATCCAAAGCTGAGTGTCCCACAGCGGTTTTCCAGGGCTTCGCTCATGGCGCCCTCTAAGTATATGTTGTAATGCGTGGGTGACAGGAGACATCCTTGACGTACTCTGCCTGTTTAGAATTAGCCCTCCTCTTAACCTTGGGCAATTGCTGCACTGGTAGCCTTGGTGTACAGTTGCTTGATGGTATTGGTCATCGTTTAACCCATGTTGTACTTCTTCATTGCGTCCCACAATGCATTATCCCACACTCTGCCAAAGCCTTTTTGAAATCTATGAACACATGATAGATGTCTTGTTGATGTTGCGAATACTTTCCACACGGAACCTTGAGATTGAATATTTGTTCTGTTGTGCTTCTTCCACTCCAGAACCACACACACACACACACACACACACACACACACACACACACACACACACACACACACACACACACACACACACACACACACACACACACATACATACATACGTACATACATACATACATACATACATACATACATACATACATACATACATACATACATACATACAAAATCAATTTGTTGATGTGATATTTGTAGTCGATTATTTCAAGGTAGTATCATGGACATTAGACTATATCGCGAGTTCATCGATGAACTTGTTGATGGATACCAATGATTAATTATCTACGATTAGATAAATAACAATTATATAAGATGATCATACACTATCACCATTATAAACCTACTTCTTCATTGCGTCCCACAATGCATTATCCCACACTCTGCCAAAGCCTTTTTGAAATCTATGAACACATGATAGATGTCTTGTTGATGTTGCGAATACTTTCCACACGGAACCTTGAGATTGAATATTTGTTCTGTTGTGCTTCTTCCACTCCAGAACCACACACACACACACACACACACACACACACACACACACACACACACACACACACACACACACACACACACACACACACACACACACACATACATACATACATACATACATACATACATACATACATACATACATACATACATACATACATACATACAAAATCAATTTGTTGATGTGATATTTGTAGTCGATTATTTCAAGGTAGTATCATGGACATTAGACTATATCGCGAGTTCATCGATGAACTTGTTGATGGATACCAATGATTAATTATCTACGATTAGATAAATAACAATTATATAAGATGATCATACACTATCACCATTATAAACCAACCATGGCCTAAGTAGTAAATTCACGATTACCCGTTTACATAACGATTTGTGGAGATGGTCTTGGTAATGTTATTCAAGGGTTATTGCAAGGATGACCCCAACAATAGCACCAATCGCAAAACAATTATCGATGAAAGCTATTAATGTTATAGGTGAAAAAGCAACTTGTGCTATTGGTAATATGGCCAGTAAGGCGTTTTCCGCAGCTAAAGAAAGACTAACACGATTAATGCGACGAAAACCGCCGGCAGTAAAATTGAAATCTGCTGAAATTATGCCCGCGAATGTCAGTAAAATAATAAACCAAGACAAGGATCAAAAACTAGCAGCGCTATTGAATCAAGGATCTTATGCACAGGGAAATGTTACTGCAAATTTTATAGCTGGAAGTGGTTTGAGATCGCGATTTAGATCGAGAAATATATAATAAAATGTTCAAATCTTCGAACGATCTAGCATTTGAGATAGACGCACCGGTTCTCAAAAGATAAATCTGTACGCGATTATCAGTTTTATTCTTATAACGCTATACAACCAAATAGTCGATCGAGGATCGAACTTCATGTTCAGGATACAAGTAAATACTTTCTACCCACTGAAGCATTTATTGAAGTAGAAAGAGAAATTGTAACAACTTCTGATGGGGAAAATGACCCAAATGTGCGAGTTGGTTTTGCTAATAACGGTATTTTGGCATTATTTAGTAGCGCTAGGTATATGATTGATGAAAGAGAGGTTGAATCTATTGAGCATGATGTCGATGTCGCAACAGTAATAGTGGGTTTAGCGAGATATTCTGATGATTACACAAAATATTATAATAGGTGTTAATCCTAAATAAATCCCTAGGGTTTGCAACACCCGTAACAAAGTTACAAAGAGTGCGTAGATTATTTTCATGTGCGATTTCATTGTTTCATATATTTGGATTTTATTTTAGAAATGTACGAAAAGCAATCTTTGTAGCTAAACACACAGTAGTCCTCGTAAGCAAAAATGATGATAATGAAGCAATCTGGCATGGTGCTGGTGTTGCTGATGGTAACGTAAATGTAACAAAACGTTCATTTTGGATGCCAGTAATGAACGCCATCGATCATTGCAGAGGACAAATTACTATCATTTATGGATACAGGTGGTAAATCATTGCTTTCATGGCTAAGAACAACGACGGATATTATGCAGAGTTCTATTAACGGTGTCTTTACTTGGCACATGGCATGAAAACAAGGTGTTTCTACGCCGCGGCACATATTTGTAGCGCTACAGGATAAAACACGATTAAATTCACAAACTCGCAGTGATATGATATTCATGATATATGATCAACTGGATGTTTCTGAAGTCTCGTTAACAATAAACGGCCAACAAGAACCATCTGAAGATATTTTACTCAATTATGACCAAAACCAAATGTTACGCCCATATCATCGTTTACTGACATTTATGGGACGTGATCTGAATGTAGATACTGGGCTGCAAATATCACAATTAGATTTTAGAAACCGATATCCGATTTATTTCTTTTCGCTGGAACATCTTGATTTACCCAGAGATAGTGACTTTGATATACACTTCCAAGCTCGTGTAAATCTGGGGGTTATCGCCGGGTACAGAGCAATTGCCGTTATACTAAGCGATAAATCAATGTTACGAGAAGGTGTTGGTGGACGAATGAGGGTAGTTGATGCACCAGAAGAAAATATGTAACACAATTAGATCACTCGTATTATTATAAATGTCATATAGTTACGTTAGTGTTACTCTGACTCATGGTCAGATTAAAAAGTTGCAATCGGATCCAGCTAACAAATGTGGAACTACGATATGATTAAAACACAATCAGATCACTGGTGGTCAGAACAAACTATCACTACCAGCGCGTCATATTAAGCATTTCAATGATGCAAAACAAGATAAAAAGGTGTTTAGGTTGCCCTCTCTGCGGGCGCGACCAAAGATACAATTAAATTAGGTGGTGTATTTCTACTTCTCGCCGCCATACCAGCATTGATTGCCGCCGCCGCGCCCGCAGTCGCGAACGCTGTGGGGTTATGAGCAGTTGGAACAGCGGCTGGAATGGCACTAAATAAAGCAACGGGGCAACGATATAAAAAACCGGTATTATCAATCTTGATAACAATACCGGACTTGGAACTCACTGGGTTGCATACGCGATTGATAAACGTGGAATCGTTTATTTTAAATATTCATATGGGTTGGCACCACTTGATGAATTTATGCGTTAAATACACCCAATTAAAAATTCCAATCTTGTATTTGACACTAGCGACACAGACAATATCCTACCCACCAATATGTGGCCAATAAGTAATTAATGTACTTCAAGCTATAGCAGTAACGACTAAACCATCCTATAAAACCGAAAACAAATATAAGGATAATCATTTTCTAGAGAGATCTTAAAGTATAATGATTGATATTTACGGGAAATCTCTCTCGAGCATAAAAAACCCACACCGGCAAAATATCGACAAGCAAGGATGTAATTATTTTATCGAGGATGAAATATCTGAATTGGTAAATCTTGCAAGTGTGCATCCAAACGAAATGGTCGTATTTCAAGATAGACAGGGAAAATTAAAAACGGGTAACGTTTCCTTGAATGCTAGTATAGTTAAAATTAATGGAGTAACCGAAAACTCCGTAGCGGTGTTTAATTCCACTGGTAAGATCAAACCAGGATAACATTTTTTAAACTGTGTTAGATAGATAGATAATGATCGAGTAAAAAATCTGGTGATACAATGACGGGCATGCTCAACATGAACTCGAATAAAATAACCGCACTTGGTAATCCAACATCGGACAGTGACGCTGTGACAAAGAACTATGTAGATGTCGTAGACAATAATCTATCATCGCTGCGAGCCGAATATAATACCACCGACGATAAACTATCAACGCTGCGAGCCGAATATAATGTTCATGTAGGTGCGTTTGGAAATCTCCGTAAAATGTTTAGAAAAATTGATGAAACCTTGGATGATTTCTTTGGGAAATCACAAAAAACCCACGAAACATTCCAATATTAAAACAACTGTTGATGCGATTAAACAAACACAAGAAACTATCGTTAGTGATTTTCCTGCTATCGCTGAACGGCTCGATAGGATTAAAATACCGCATCAACATAATATCAATACCGTGTACTCGATACGGCATGGATCGTTCACCTGGACATTTCGTGATAACACCGTTACAACTGCAGCAGAGGTCAAGGGTATATATAGATTAACCCTGATTTCGCCGTTACAATTTAATATATCATCAAGTATATCCACGGTAATTAATAATGCAGGTACAATAACAAAAGAAGGATACACTGAAAAATTTACAATAACCCCCATCATTGATGGTTTAATAGAAGAGTCAATCACATAGTATGCAGAATTTGTAATTGATTTAAGTAGATAATATAATGAACGTCCAACAATATCGATACGATCAAGTGCGCGAATTACAAACTAAACTAAAAAATTTCGTTGACATGTATACGGTAAAAAAAATCCGCAGGCGTATTACCCGCGTTGACATAATCGTGTATTCGGTTTCAACTGTTATTACTGGAACGGGTATATTGCTATCAGCGATAACAATTATGACACCTGTAGTTGTCACAATTTGTGTTTTAGCAGCAACAACAATTGCAGAGGTTCTTAATATCGTTGCAGAAAAAAATATCCACGTGCAGTCAAAATAAACTACAAGAGTATATAATAAAGTTACATATCGCAACGGCTGCATATTCTCAAATATTTTCGTTGATATCATCTAGTCTTGACGATACAATGATATCTGATAACGAGTCCTCGGTGATGATTAAGATCTACGATACAGCGACATCAAAATTAGAAAAATATAACGATAATATTGACGACGGAATTACTGCAACAGATAGCCGCGAACACAACACCATTAAAGACAACCATGATCTCAATAATGTCAACTAACCCTGAATTCAGCGTGAACTTTCCAACGGCATTTCCGGTAAAGGAAATCGCGCTAGCAAAATTACGAGTATATCACAGCTGGCCAAATATTAGATCAAAATCATTCGCGGGTCAACAGCCAAATAATTCTTTGGTGTTTGCAAATAAAAATAATAAGGATGGAAACCCTGATTGGACCGTTATTTCTAAACCACCCGGTAATTATCAAATCGAACAGATCAATAATAAAATCCTATAAGGGAAAAAATCGAAAATTGCTATAATAGTCCACGAACCAACATTATCAGATGGGATCTAGTAAACTCACCTTGCTATGTTGCAGATATTTTTCAGTCATCGCTCAGAACCGTGCTAGGATGGCCTGAAATTTCACCACCCGTTAATAAAAGACCGCGAGAAACAACCTTGAATGATTTTACCACGGATGTGACAAAATTTATAACACAACCAGAGTACAGAAAAACACTTTATCGTGATTAGTTTTTGACTGATTCTAATTCGTTAAGATTGTTTAATAAATTAATCGAGTCTGACACACCAAATAGCCTAGTTCTCTGATATGAGTATATTGCAATTCATTCAGACACAATTACTCATGAACTCACTCGCACATTTTATAAATTAAGGAATTTCTTTTCGAGTATTACACAGCATTATGTTGATGACCTCAATCAGCAGATTATCGAAACAATTCAGCATTTCAATCAGATCATAGACAATATCGAGTATATTAACCGAAAAATTTGTGATTTCGTAATCGACGAAAAGCGTTATAAGGAAGATGTAACCAGAGACCAATCATATTATGTATATCTCAGGTATTTTAAAATAACTGAACAACAATTACAGACATTTGTAATACCTGAACTTGCAACCGAACAACTAAAGCAATAATTCATTGATCTTATCTTGGAAAACTTTCCTAAAATACTCGATGCATGAAGAAAAATAGCTTTGCGGGGGATATCCTAATAGCATAATAATGACCCAGACGTGGGTGAGATACATATATCACCTGGAAATGTAAATATATCCTCGGTGATCGCATTAAATATAGAATGTGATGTTATTGATGGAAGCTACCAACAAAAATCTCTAAAAATCAAATCAGGCACAGCAAGGATACATTTCATATTAGACGATACGATATTGTGATCCGGGGTCATGTAAATTTATTGTTATAAATCCATTAGGGATTGATTTAGCATGACAATAGAAATTTCTAAAAATATTATTATTCATATCTCCACCACACCAGGTCCGATGAATATTTCCAAGTGTGTGAGTATCAACTCCATTAAACACAGCAGTAATATTATATTTATCTCTGATCACTTTTGTTATTTGTGTATACCGCTGGGTTACATAAATCACATCTGTATTTTTATGTCTGTCTAGGGAAAATTCTAGCTGGATTTGATTGTTTGTCCAGCATCACACCACATATACGACTAAATTATAAATAGATCCATCAATGGAATCAACGTTCGGTGCTTCATCGATATCAGTGATAAATTCATCATCATCATCATCATCATCATCATCATCATCATCATCATTTATCGTCTACAATGTATTTTCATTAAAATCTTTTAACACATCTTAACTCCGCTGATCATCTATCTACAGATGGTGCACCGAAATACAACCTGTCCCATTTTAACCATCTCATTATCAGATTAAGTAACAATTGGGTTTTTCCACTTCCGGATGGACCTATGATAATTATTCTGTATAATTTGGTAGCGCCACATGGTGTTTAACAGGTTCTCTTGTTTTTGTCGCCGAAATAAAAGTACATTCATGTTATTGTAAATAAATTATGGATCTATATTGTGTCAAATGTAAGACGCGTACTAGCATAAACGACTTAACAACAATTACAACAAGTAATAACAGATCAGAGCTCACCGACAAATGCGCACAATGTGGTACGACGAGATTTAGATTTATTTCTGCAAAATCAGGTGATGATTTAAAATAAAAAACGAGGAGGTGATAGTGCAGCAAACTTGACAAAACTCCCAGGGACTCCATGGACCAAATACAAAGGAGTAAACATCTTCCAGGATATAATTACTGCGGCCCTGGAATCCGACTCAATATCCGACATGACGGCCAAGACCAACACAGACCAGGTGAATATCCTAAAAATTAAAATTGGTCGAGATTGTCATGCTCATGATGTTGCTTATAAACGTAGCAATCTGCAACATATACATCGCTGATGTGAAATCATTAACGCGTTAAATCCTATTACTGATACTATATAATAAATTTTTCAAGGAATCATTAGCTATCTGGTTAGTAAGATCTGCGATGATTAACTAGTGGTTGGAAGTGGCCGGTAATTAATCAGTTAATTAATATTATTATGGAATCTCTGTATTATTCCCAAAGAGGATTTGGGAGGGATAAATCAGCAAATAATAAACTCGCCAAAGCAACAAAAGTTAAAGAAGTTACTGCATCAGATTAGTTATCAAGACAGGCAATATGGCATATTTATCTACCACCGCCTACACAAAATCACTTTGCACATTTTTATGTCATCGTTCCAAATGAAGTTGATCAGGCGGGTATATTTTTTCTATCACGTGAATGTGTCAAAACACGGACTTATAAGCACGCGTTAACTGTAGTTGATGATGCGAGTAGATACAAAGAAGCTGAGCCATTATTGACAAAGGTAGCATCAGAAGTAGCTTCTGCGTTTGAATAAAATTATCGACGAGGACCCTTGCAGTAGCCATATCTGCTACAGGTTCATGCTGGCATGACATTTCAGGGTGCAGTGTTATCATTAATGAAGCAACATAATGTCACCATCAGACGAGGACATACTGCACTACACCGCGATCAGGCAATTGTTGAACAATTTAATCAAACATGTGCTGAGAGTTTTTTTGGGATCTCAACAATCGAACAAATCTATTCAAGACAAGAGATCTCGTGAATTTTTTGCAAGATTACCAAATGTGATAGCTGTGTTAAATAATGAAATTACTCGAACAATCAATATTAAACCTAATAACGCAATCAAAACAAAACATATACCAGCACGAAATGATTTTTCAAAACAAAACAATAATCGGTAATGTGACTAAGATATTCGTATGAACCAGGTGAGCTCGAGGGAGGTAACAAAAGAGCTACTTATCCCATTTAGAGTGTCACATTACACAAAATATCTAACATAACAAGATCCACGGGTTGACCCTCAATCTATAGATCAGATTCAACTGCTCCTCAGCATGGATTTACACGTTAACAGTTGCACGTGATACCCAAGAATACACAATTACCACCGCGATCACTTAACTAGCACCTCTACGTCTATTACACTCAAGACAGGTCAGCATAACATTTTCTCGTGTATGTCCGCGATTTCTATCTTTTCTGTCTGCGTTAAATTGGCGTTTATTTTTGTCTTTAGACCAACACCATATCATTATACAATTACAACTCGCGCAGTGATTATTCTGATGTTGTTCCAGCATCATTATAAAATCAACATCAATATAAAATTCTCTATTTTTTTAATCGCCTTGTTTATAACGAGCGAGATGTTTCTTATTATATCAACGCTGACAATGTCATTGTTCGTGTTGTCCATACAATTTAAAATGACTCTACGAAAGTTTATTTATTCTTCTAACTCGTGACACTGCGAGATAAACTAAATTCGACCACTCGATGCGATTGTATCAAACAGTTGTATCAAAGATGGTTAACCCCTGAAATGAGTGTATCGTCGTTGTGAATCCTAGCGTCCAGGGAAATTTGTCAGCGCGCAATGCATCTTCGACAACATTGATATCGACCGGAACAATATCATTTAATACGAGAGTCTGTTTTCTTGACTCTGTCTCTGACTCTGTCAGGTGCCCACGAATATCAGCATCAATATTTTGTCTTCGTGTATCAGCTGGTCTATAATATAACGGCACTGGCAGCATTGGGAATTTGTCTTTATGTAATTGAAACAACCACTGTTGAAGTGTGTCTCTGACTATCTTTCTACTTGCCACTATTAAATCGTTTGGTCTCCATGCTTCCCACAAATCATTTATATTTGTTTCTGAAATTATTGTACGTGCGAATGTAACCTGATTAATTTCTTTAACTCACTTAATTCTGGAACGAGTGATCTATGAACACTATTAATTTCTTCGTAATAATCTACAAATTGCTTTAACCAAGAAACTGTGATAAGTGCAGGAATTAACACCTCTCTCTTTCATCTCTCTGGCAAGTCTATGTGAGGTGCTAGCACAATCATGTCTGACTTCGTTCGAAATAATTTGATAACACGAGAAGTCTTCCCTGACCCGCCATGTCCGTTTAAATAAACGGTCTTATATCTACATATTGGATCGGATATAGATGGCGTCCTCGACATTTGTTGAGGCGATAATTCTGATATTTGATTATTTTTCAGGTAATTATCTTCAATCTTAACATCCGCTGATTCAGAATAGTCATATAACATTTCTTGTTTTATTCTCCATGATCCCCAACGCGCATCAGAATTTATAAAACGAGCCACTATTTCTATATACTTGCTATCTATATAAAATGAATCCGTGGCGACTCTGACCTCGGTGTCAGGAAATCTATTTATCATCGATAGCAGGTTTATAGAAACGTAAGCCAACATAGATGATCTTAGATGTTTATACTGAGGAGATTCGCCATCGATGTAGCTAACAATAGTTCCTAACTTTGTTCCGTCAGACAAGTAAGCATTTTCACGACTGACAAATATAT
The DNA here is from genome assembly GCA_030141615.1 of Unio pictorum. Taxonomy (NCBI): domain Eukaryota; kingdom Metazoa; phylum Mollusca; class Bivalvia; order Unionida; family Unionidae; genus Unio; species Unio pictorum. The sequence goes on from JARLTB010000026.1 coordinate 4,387,692, forward strand.
CTCTAGCTGTTGCATTAGCGATTATAAAATCGTATTCACCATCATCTAGAATTAATCGTGAATAATTCCGCTTGTGATAATATGCTCCGCCTTGGGTGAATTTACCGATTATTCTTCTACCGAGATCTTTAGCGTTTTTATCATTAATTTCAACGATCTCCTCGGAACAGCTAACAGTATAGTCATCGGTGAGATCAGGACAATTTTCCTAATAATCGATAATAATTTTGTCAAGACTATCATCATCAGGCTGTGGTAACCAAACCTCAGTCTGGGCTTTATATAATATAATTGCCTCACCGACAATCAGCGATATCAGTATTTTACAATAAAACATATATCGTAATAACACTATTGGTGCCCAGTATTTTTCAGAGAAATGTCTACCAAACCAAACATAACAAATCGGATGGAATCTTTTAGCAAACTCGAATTATATTACACGAGCGAGTTGTGAAAATATCAATGATATAATTTCTACTATTACAAATTTGAAAAATCAAGGAATACAATTATCACATAAACTAGATTGTGATAAAATCCTATCTGACCTTGAGTATTTACAAGAGCTGATGAAATTAGGTATACGCTACCATCCCAGTATAGAGTTATTGAGGAAATCCAACAGGCCGTTAACGTATCATTAGCGGATAACAGCGAATTAAGTAAGTTCATACATGTGTTAACCGCAATAGAAAAAATAAAAGCGGAATTATCAAAACAATATGAAACAAAGAAAAACAATAATTAACGCGTAAGACAACCAAAAAAGATTATACAAAGCAAAAGTACAAACCTGATTTCCGGTAACTAAACAACGAAGCGAAGCGAGCACATAAATATTTATTCAGAGAATTTTTTACTACTAAAATCAGGCACGATGGTAGATTTACTAATTATTTTTTCGGTTTCGTAGGAAGCTTTGGACGCCTTTAAAAAGTTGTAGGGTTCGCCCTCTCTGCTCGAGCTAGCGATTCTCCTACCATTATTGTTATATGATATGAATTCGTAGCAGCAACGAGGGTGTGACAACGAATATGCGTCTCGAAAGTTAGAAGTTAAAAGCCTTAGTTTTGTTTTATTTCGGTTTCGTAGGAAGCCTTGGTTTGACAAATATACGCTACTTAACATTGGATTTTATCTAAATGTAACCTGATTAACTCTCATTTTCTAAATGGTTTTGCGAATTTAGGTGCTTAAAGAAATTAACAAAAAGAGCGATGAACCAACAAGCTTTGTATAATTCAAACCATGATGTATTTCCCTAAAATACAAACATATAGATAGCTTTCAGCATAGTCAGTGAAATTCTATATAGTTCTAAATGGTCTAAAAACTCCCAAACGTTTTCATCTAAATATATTTTGCATACGTTATGCATATTTGATTTAATTTTTGTTTGATTTGATTTAATTGAATTGTTTGTTTGTTAGTCTTAAACGTGTTTTTTTATATTTCAGTACATGATATTGTAATGTAACCTTATTTACTGGATTTAACATTTTCCAGACTTTCGGTTTAGTTTGACCTGACTTTGTTTTCCTAAACAGTAATTAACGAAACTTCGTATTTAATGCTAACCTAGTTCTTGATTTTGATTCAGAAATCAGTGAGAGTTGAAATAAACAACTTTATTATTTTTGTTTTTTTCCCCTCAGGTTAATGATTCCAAAAGTTAAATCGATTCTTAAGTCACAAATAACATATATTAGTTAAGTTTTTCCAGTAGATTGACCATCATCCGGGCATTTCATTTGGGTCGTAGCTACATCTGTTTTTGATGTATTGAGAAATAATACTTATTCTTGCCATAACACTTGATACATTGATGTGTTAGATGTTGTGACCAGCTTCTTTGCTAATTACTTTGCTGTCGTAAAATTATTTGGACTCTAAGAGATTGTTTTTATATTTGTGCTCTAAATCAATTCTTTAACAACGCCAGTCATCGAAATTTACACGGAATTTAAACACTAGAGTATTATTTTCTGTGATTCCAGAAATAACTGTTGACAAATCAGTACGATTCTGACCATGACATACGTCATCACCGTCCAGTTTGGATTTCATAGGGATTCGAACTAATTCTCATTACAACGTTGATTACTAGGACATGTACTTTTTAATTATTGGATTATTCCTGAATTTGTTTGGGATTTTATTTGAAACAACGTAAGTTTGTTTTCTCATATTTACTTTGTTTTCTAGGGAAAACAATTATTTGTTAACATTTACAAAGCTGGTTGTCTTTACTCTGTTCTTGTTGCGTTTTGTAAGAGCCTAAACATACCACATATATAGCTAATATCCAGTTATTAAAAATTAAAAAAGAAGGTCGATGATTCATTTACAGTGCAACCAAACTCGCAAGTAAGGTCAATTATTCTATTAGCCAGCTAATCCAAAACTGGGTCAGCCTGTCATTTCAAGAAAACATGCGACTTTGGGGCCAGAATCACGTGAATATGTTAGTATTTAATGTTAGCTAGAGATTATGTTTAATAATAATATGCCTAATATAGATATAAGTAACAATGTAAAATGACGAGGATATTCCGACTGGTATTTTCATGTTCAGAGATTGATAGCTGAGCATTACTATCATGTATATCGGCTACTGGCGACAAATGCAAATAACGAAAAAAGTAATTAAAATATACGTATGTGCCATTACTCTTCTGCTTGACATTGAGTTAAATGTTTCGAGAACGAGTCAGAGAATTGGAATTTAGTATAAATACTAAGTAACCAAGTTAAATTAGTTATAAAGATCAGAATTTGACTAAGTGATTGAAGCGAGTGGTACGATCCTGCCCGATACTTGTCATCATCACATTTAATCAGAACTTCGAGGAACGAAACTTTTATATCGTGGTATTATTCTTCTTTTATTGGAATAACTTGTCGATCTTCCTGGCAGTACATGGTTCATCTTCCGCATTAACCAAGGGCCGTAAGATTGCTTTCATGAATTCCATTTTCTAGCGTTAAATCAACTCAATAAAATGTCGCTTGACACCGATCATGAGGACAACATAACGCATAGCAGTAATATCTGGTCTCCTGCAGTCCGGAAAGTTTTTTTTTAATTTATTTAGAATTCTGTGTCTTGACGTTTCATGCTATTAATATTTGGAGAATTCATGATAACCTAAATGACAGGACCGTTATAGATCATTACATTGATGGTTCATCTCTGTTTGAGAGTAGCCACTATACTTGATATACACGCTTTTAGAAAACTAATACGTGACATTTTGAAATTTAACCTCCGAATTAATATTTTTATTTTAATGTGCTGTGTTAAGCTAAGCTCTTCAAATATCATTCCTCGTAAAATTATTAATAGAATGTACAGGTAGATATTCAACACCAAAACATATGCGTTACCATAATCGAGTTTAGAAGGCGTGTAAATAGGGCTGGGGAAGTACACGACATTCCAGTTAACGAACGCATCAAAAGAAACTTAAGCATAGTTTCATATATATATATATCTTTCCGAATGATAAAACTGGCGTAGATTCGAAATCAATCCTGTAACGTTTATCCCCGCCCCCTACTTACCGACCTGACATAGATTTAAAAATGAATCGTTTAGTTTTGACCATATAAAATGACATATATTCTGACTACATGCTATTCTGGTTTTTATGTTTAATTTTTAATTAAGAATACAATAACATTCAAGAGCATAATATCTTAGTGCATCTTGATGTATGGAATCTTTTCGTCTTACACTGGCAGGCTGGCTTAAGATGTACAACTTGTTCTCAAGCATCGAAAACATCCTCTTTTCAAATGTCTGTTTAGAGAATCAGATTTGTTCAAGCATGCGTTTAATAGATTTGAACTCAGATAAGTATCTGATCTTTGGTGCAGTATTTGCAAATTCATTACACTGTTTGTTGTAGCTGATTAGATGTACAGTTATCGGATTTCCAGTATTTCAGATAGAGCTTACAGCTGTCTCTTTCTACATAAAGAAACCAGCGAAAAACAAAATGCAGTTGACTAGCTTGATTTGCAAGTTGAATCCCAATCAGAGGTAAATATGCATTATGTACTGAATACTATGTAATATTTGTAACGTGTATTATTATTTTTGTCATTATTATTATTATTATTATTATTTTTATTATTATTATTATTATAGTTGTTGTTGTTATTATTATTATTATTATTATTATTATTATTATTATTATTATAGTTGTTGTTGCCTCTGTCATAATGTGTATATTACCATCTTGCACCATGATCATGAATATATTAATTTGTGAACATATATATATATATATATATATATATATATATATATATATATATATGTGTGTGTGTGTGTGTGTGTGTGTGTGTGTGTGTGTGTGTGATTCAGAACCTCAAACCTTCTAGAATGGACAATTCTATTAAGTGACAGAATATTTCTTGAAAAAAAATTGTAATTGCGACTTATTGCAAGATGAGGGATAGAATCTTGTTTATGTAAGAATTACTCATTCTTGCCTTAACATGAAGAAGTGTCAGTCTAATGGTTACTCCAGTTTTTATTTGGCTGAATTTATCTATTCGAATAAATTTATTAAGTGGAAATACAAAGTGCTCATCAGTAACATTCTTGGACTGGAACATGAATTTGGAATTATAGTGTACTTAGACCAGAACATTTTTATATCATATTATTGTGATACATCAAACGATTATCAGACAGCAAGGCACTCATTCATACATATTTAACATGAATGACTGTGTAATTATACTGAGAAACACACAAATAGACAATATTAAATATACAGGTACAAACATTTCAGCGTAAGTCGTACTTATATATATATATATATATATATATTTATATATATATCGAATAAGGTCTCGACATATCATTTATGGATATGATGATAACGTTTTCTATTCAGAGCTTTTAATATATCATTCCAGCTGGTCAAGAAAGATTTTCTTTAAAGATGTTTGAATACATGCACGAGTAGTATAGTTATGTATCCTCAGTGGTAAGGAATTCCATACAGTCGGTAAATGAGCTTCTGGAATGATTGTTTTACGATCACGGAATCTGGAGGTCGTTGTTAGTCGTCGTTGTTAGTCGTCGATCGGAGATTACGCTCAGTATTCGCTGATCCTAGATGAACGAACTCTGTACAACCCTGTCCAGTGTGTCCGCTACATAATCTACCCTTTTGGTAATAATTAGAATTATCTATTACAAATCTAAAAGCTGCTTTTTAGTTTCAAACTTCTATTTTCAATAATAATTGATTAAACAACTATAAGAAACACTTAGGGTTTAAACAACAAAGAAGGACTAAATAAATTAAGTAGAGCACTACAAACACAACATGGTTGACTAACTGAACATATAATTGAATCCAATGTATTTCACCTACTGCGCAAAAGATTTTAATGAGTTGGAAATATGAAACGAGTTACTGGAAAGAGATAATTCAAACATTTAAATATTGAATATAGTTCATCTAAATCAGTGATTCCCAAAGGGAGAGAGAGAGAGAGAGAGAGAGAGAGAGAGAGAGAGAGAGAGAGAGAGAGAGAGAGAGAGAGAGAGAGAGGGAGGGAGGGGAGAGACTTACCATAAAGCCATTTATTTATTGCCCGTCCCCATCTTTTTGTATTCGTCGATTAGTCTGCTGCCTTACCAACGAACACAATACTAAAGAACGGTTGAGGGGCGATAGAGCAGCCTTCGAACATTTTAATATTAAATAATGTTTCTAGACACTTGTAATCCGAGTTTCATTTGACCCTTTTCACCCCATATTTGATATGTGGACATTTATATTGGGGTGTAGGGTCTGAAAAGTTGGAATTCAGAGGCGAAGCAAGAGTGTTTAGTTTTTTGTTTTTATGGTTTAACGCCATTTTTCAGCACAATATAGGCTATACATGGCGGCCAGTATTAATGGTGGAGGAAGAAACCGGACAAACCCCGGAAATAACCACAGATCCATGCTACGATACCGCCAGGTTTCTGGTCGTTGTTCTCAGAGTAAATACATTGAGAATTAAGTGTGCATTATTTATGTTGACAAACTGTAAGTGATTCCTAAATAATCTGTCCAAATTATATGTACAATAACTTTGAAAATGTATTGTCCATATCACGTGACGATATGACCTCTGAGGTCAGTGCCATGTAGTTTGCAAGATTTGTATAATCATGTGCCTCGGAATGCAAATACAAATAATAATAATAATAATAATAATAATAATAATAATAATAATAATAATAATAATAATAATAATGATAATAATAATAATAATAATATGCCGCATTTGCGAAGAGCTTTCCATGGAAAGAACCGAATGCTTCCAGTGACCAAACAATATCTGTGCATAAATGTCTCACCGTATATGAAACAGTTTACATTACGGAACGTCTTTTCAGTGAGCGGTCTACTTTAAGGACATCACCACCTGTAGCGGTATGTGAGTTATTAATTTATTGTGTATAAGTTATGACTATTGCACTACCACGTTCATCTTTGTATATTTTCTTTGTAGATTCGATTTACCTGGTATAATGCAAATATTTTCTATTCTTGTTTGTGCCTTGGCAAGAGTTATATTAACAATGTTTAAGAAATGTTTAGTAATGTATGATTCGTATCGGGCACGGTTCAGTTCATTTCTGAACTTGTGTATTGTTTTGTAATTATTGCGCCGATAATGTAATCTGTATACCGTCACTACGTTTTATCGTCTATGCCTGTATCATGCATATTACACGGCGTTCAATATATTTTCAGCTGAACAGAGTGACCAGAGTGAACGGAGTGATATCTGACGGAAGTGATATCTGACCGGTGTGATCAGCTGTAGAGCTGACCAGAGTGATCAGTGTGATCGGAGTCGACGTGGCATTAGCTGCAGAGCTAACCATAGAAATGTGACCATATCAGCTGTGAATCAGAACCATAGCAGCGGTAGAGCTGAATAGTGTTGCGGGTCGAGTAGCAGGTGGTATGACGTTGCTGACCGATATTAGTGGTCGCTGATTGCTTGATTGACCAACCTGGAAGACTGACTAATTGTGTGACTGGTAGGTGAGTGTGCTGATGACGGAGTGTTTAACTCCATATATGTAATCTTTTAGCTGTGGACTAATCTTTGGGTTTCGTAAGACCCAGTGTTTTTGGTACTGGATAGATATGAGTAAAATACAATTTTTGCTGCCTGAGCTAAACGCATCGAACCACTGTGAATGATTCACCCTTGTCTTTGTACTGTGTAAGGTCATTTATTTGTACTTCAGTATTAAGTCCGTGTGATTTATGTTAAATGATCCAAAATTTGGATCATATACACGCACACATTAATCATATTTAATTTCACTTTCAAATCATTTGTCATTAAACACTGAACCATCAATTATGTAGTGTTGTAAATCCGAAATCCCACCCGGTTATCTTGTTACAGATAAAGAGTATCTTGCTGGTGTGTACACATGGGTGAGGTTGGATATGTATGTTGGAATGGAGTCCGTCAGTTTTTTTGTTTGTTCGTTTGATTAGGATTGTTAACGTAGCTTTAACAATTTTTCAATCATATCGCTACGATGTCTGCAGTGAGGCAGTTTATAGTGATGTCTAGCACTGGGGCATAGTACCGCAGACATGTAGCTTGATGTCCCACCCAGTCACAATATTCTGATACCAGACCGACCAATCCTAACACTAACCTCTTAATGCTGAGCGCCAAGCGAGGCAGCTGTTAGTGCCATTTTTGTAAGTCTTTTGGTATGAATCAGCTGGGGATCGAACCCACAACCTCCCGCTCCAGCGCCAGACGCTCTAACCACTAGGCCACCGGAGTCCTTCAGTGAAATATAGCACAGAGAACAAATTGTGATTGATTCGAGATCTAATGGAAAGCCAGTGTAGGGTACAGAGCAGCCAGGAGGCGTGCTCTTATCGTGGTACTCTCAGGATGATCCAAGCAGCTGTGTTTTGAAGTTTTTGGAGTATATATTGGGAAGAACCAGACCAAACTGAGCTACAGTAGTCCGGTCTTAAAAGTACTTATGAACACACTAGTGTTTTAGTGGCATCAACTAAAAGATATGTGCGAATAGAACAGATGCATCTCAGCTCAAGATATGCAGCCTTGCATATGTTAATGACATGTTGTTGCAATATGTGAGTACGGTCCAGAGTAACACCTAGGTTTCATACTGACTGTGTGAATTTAATGTTGTTGTTGCTGATATTTTTTTTTGAGGTAAAGGATGTGAATGGGAAAGTCGTTTGTTGTGCTCAGAATGGCCTCAGTTTTAACATCATTCATCTGCAGCTTGTTACATGTTATCCATGATTTCACATCCACAATGCACCTCTCTACACCCTGGATATTAGCATCGAAAGTCAGTTGGTTGGCTAGATTTGTATATGTGGGTGTCATCAGTGTACAAATGGTGAGTACACTGGTTGATGATCTATGACACGTAAGAGAGGGTGAGTGTATGTAATGAAGATAACAGGTCCAAGAACAGACACCTGTGGAACACCACAACATGGATCAAATGGGCTAGAGTGTATTACATTTGCGGACACCATTTGTGTCCTATTGACCAAGTAGGACCAATAATGTGTTGTGTGGACTCGCAATGTAGACGCAACACGAATGTCTTACACATCCGTATGAATTAAAATACACTGAAGTATATATTAAGTAAATAATTTAATTAAAATCCCAATCCGATTAATAATAACATAGTCCAATAATCAAACGAAATATAAATTCTAATCAACATTATGGCTAGTAAACACATGTACCAGCCATAACACATGCATGCATCAGCTCATTTCTATATTCCAATTAAAAATGGTTATAAGTCGTCCAAAAGATCCGCCATGGACGCATAACAACATTAGGAAATGACACAGCACAGTAATACAATATATATTAAAGTGATTTCAGAAACAAAGTGGTTAATACTACTCACATACAACGACATAAACATTTACCTACTCATTTAGAATGGTCTATACACTTAACAACTGACATTAACAGCCTGTGGACTTAACTACTAACATACAACGGCCTATAAACTTAATACAGCAACACATAGATAAAAGTTGTTGAAATTACAGAGATAGTACTGAAAAAAATTAAACGTACTAGGTAACGTTGATACAAAATAACCAATACTGTTTCATTTCAGTAGTGAAAAAGAAAACATATGTAACTGATACTTCACCGACCAGTTGATTGTTCAACTATTCCCCCCTTCTCTCTCTCTCTCTCTCTCTCTCTCTCTCTCTCTCTCTCTCTCTCTCTCTCTCTCTCTCTCTCTCTCACACACACACACACACACACACACACATACATTATTCGCAACTACGAAGAAGAGGCTTTAAAAATACTTAATACAAGTCAAGCTACGTGTCCAGACGGGTTTAATTGTTATGCGCTTCAAAAGTGATATATATATATATATATATATATATATATATATATATATATATATATATATATATATATATATATATATATATATATATATATATATATATATATATATATATATATATTATGGTCAATAGTTTAGTAAGCATAAAAAACAGAATGTGTGAAATACCGCTGAAATAGATGTCATATTTATTATTTCGGTCATAGGACACAATAGGTAGCTGGTGATGGATCCGTTTCCGAAATATTAAATCAGAATTGGCGTAAATAACCCGCTTTAGCGTTTAGTCATATATGTATAAAACTGTTTACACACACACACACACACACATGCACACAAACGCAGAGAGAGAGAGAGAGAGAGAGAGAGAGAGAGAGAGAGAGAGAGAGAGAGAGAGAGAGAGAGAGAGAGAGAGAGAGAACGGCCTAAACTGGATTAACATGAAGATACATAGAATATAAGTTATGGTGCACTCAGTCTTACCCGAAGGAACGTAATTGAGCAAAAGACAAAATCAAAGTAAAATATGTATTTAAAAAATAGCAGAGAGTGAGTTTACACGAGTTGAAAACAAGGCAGGATCACCGAATCACCTAGAGATTAATATAATAATTGCCATAATGGTTTTAAAAAACTCCCATTCCATGTGAAAAATGGAAAATATATTTTCTCATGGTCCATGATTTATGGTTAATGCTTATAATTTCTCACTTCAAGACAAGACCAGCATCAAATAGTCCCCGTCGGCGACTATGAGAAAGTCTAACGTAATAGAATCTCTGTACCATGTGTACCTCATCCCCGTGTTTGCTTATTCCGTTATGAAACAAATATTTCCATTAAAAATTTAAAAAGCAGAATACATTTGCTGAATGTCTTAATGATGTTGCAATAAATATGAGTGATACAGACCTTTATATTCTGGACATCTATTGGATACTTAACCCGGACGACTATTTACTGTAATATCTAGGGTACTTCAAAATACATATATAAGTTATTTCGCTTTATGATCATAGGCTCGAGTGATGAATGACGCACAGGGCGAAATAGTTATTATAATACAACTTTATAAATCGGTGAAGAAAAACTCCACAATATAGAGGACGCAGAGCAATGAATAATTCTGGAATTGTAATGCGAACAAGAATATGTTTTCTCCATATGTGAGGATATACATAAACAGCATAACCCTCAAGGTTGTTGGATTCGGAAAACGCAAACTATGGATTACACACAATATAAAGGCTTCTTTCCAAAGACATGCCAAAAGGGATCTACATTGTCTTGACCATTTCATGGCTACCATTTTGCAATATATGCAGTTTATGGCAAAATTGATACTGCACGCTACCCTGGAGTTCAAACAGCGTAATGATATAACAGGTTCCATGTTGTTCCATATAGAAGATAGTATCGTCTGTATTGACTATTTAAAATGTGGAATAAATGTATTTATAGTCCAAATTGTACAAAACCTTGCCAATGATGTTAAGAATTTAACATTAAGAGACTATGTAGCTAAATAGTGCTTCCTTTCCTAGCACATGGATGTTGAATTTCATTACTGTATTATGTATTTGTAATTTAATTGTTTGTTTGTTAGCTTTAAAAATGTTTTTATTTATTTCATTACATGCTATTGTAATGTAAAATTGTAAACTGGACTTGACCGTGTCCAAAACTGAGTTCAATTCTGCTTGACCTGAGTGCCATTTTCTTAAATTTCATGTTATGTAAATAGCTAATAATATCTTCATTATTCTCTATGTGTTTGAATTTATATGAGGAGTTTTGTTCAGGTAAACAAGAAAGAGTAAATAGGTTCTTTTGGGTCGATTTTTTGGAATTTCCTAAGTGAATTGTACAGGTGTTGTGCTGTCAGTAGACAAGGCTCATTAGATTCTTCTAGAAAGTTATTTTCCATTATGTAATTTTAAAAAATAGTAAATGCTAGTTGTGACCATTCGTGTTTTAACATCTAGCACTTTCAATTTGTATTATGTTGTGACCAGTTTGGGCTGAATTGTATTTTCTTCCAATTTTTTAATTCAAGAGATGTTTGCTCTGGAAATACAAAAATGCTCTGATTAAATTATTGGCTAAAGTTAATCACTGGAATATATACTGAAGTCAAACCTGGAATTATATAATTATCGTGATTCAACAAATGACTGTTGACACGTCAACACTCATTAAGCTATACCAGACACGTCATCGCCTTCAGTTTTGATTTCTTCAGGACTTTTGCTTGTAATTAGAACGTTTCATTACTAGGACTTTGTCTTATCTAATTATTTAATTATTTTATGATTTACTTTACAATACCGTAAGAGGTCGTGTTTCTCATTTTCATTTTGGATTCTTGGGAATAAATTATTTGTTAAGTCTTATAAAGTTTGTTGTCTTGCACTCTTTTCTGTTACTTATTTTAAGAGCATTAATTCATAACAATTGCAATGTCTGCTGCATCAGAAATTGGCCCACGACAAATATAATTTGTAAGCAGTATCTCTTTCATTCCCTAACTCAGCACTGAAATGTAGCAATGCGGTTCAAACACTCCAACAAAAATGAAACTAACGTATTTAGTCCATTCTATAAATAAAAGGGTTCCGATATTCAATAATTATTAAGCAAAACTAAAACATTAAGCTACCTCAAATGAATAATTCATTTATTTATTTACTTGACAAAACAAATGCTTCAGAGTTATTCACAATACATTGTAAAAACAAAACTTACAGGTGAAGGTAAACCAATAAATCAAAGTGAGATGTTACCTGCGAATTCTTAATTTGTTATAATAGACGTGTGCATTTCATATGTCTTTATTTGCTTCTTGCAAATCATGGACCATTTTCTAAAGAGAGATGTATTTCTTAGATTAAAAAGTAGTTTATCGGATATTTTGTTAATGGAAGCTGTTGAATCTAAGAGCGCACTGTAAAGATGAATGCCATTTCGTACAAAGAACCTCAACCCAGACGTCCTTTTGTAATCTTAAACTATACGACCTATAAGAAAAGGATAGGAGTTTCTATTGATTAGTTACACAGACGGATATTTAGTTTAGTATAAAGGTTTAAAAGCAAATGTGCATTTATGCGTATCTATCTTATTATTCGTCAGTATACTTCGGTCTCGTGTGCTTTGTGCGTGGCAAACTGAACTCAGTTGGTTTTCTGCTTTTTGAAATACTTGTTTCATTTTGATGTAAACATTCAATAAAACGCTTACCAAGTGTAATCATTGTTTTAATTAATCTATTCGTAGCGTCAGTTAGAATAAATAACACAATTAAAAACATATTTCTGACAGGCTGCATCTTTTAGTCGCTGATGTTGGAAATATTTAGATCTTCGTTTTTTAGCACGAATAAACAAATGTTTTCTTTCCTAATCGAAGATGCATGTATTCTGTGTTCCACTGCAAAATATGAGAGTTTACAACTACTACCATTATTTTACAATGAAAACAAGGGCAAGAAATACTGCCACAACAACAGCAATAAAAACAACAATAACAACAACTGTTACTACTATATGTCTATATTCTAACATTATCACATTGTTTAGGAACCAGTAACTAGAGATTTTGTAAATTATGGTGACACTTAACAAAGATTATTCCCGATATGTCGATCTGAATTGTGTCCTTTGCGAAAATATTAAAACGGAACATTACGATCCTTTTATGTTATGATTTACCATCAGGCGATCAGAGTTTTGCATATAACGCGGTATTCAGATATGTTCCTAATTAAGCATACTATATCCGTTGTCACCTGATTGGAAACGAAACAGTGTTCAAATTCTCAATCTGCTCACGTTCATTGCTCGCATGTTTGTCATAGGTAATGATGTATGACATAATCATTATATACTAAAATATGATTTTCTTCTTAACAAGTGTTCATATTCACTAGAGGCGTTAGCAATGCTGAAAGTCCATACCAATGAATAAAAGTTGAAGTTGGAAAAAGATATGGGTTTATGGAACTGATTGTGATTTTGTTTACTTTGTGTTAGACCAATTAGTTGTCTTGAACTTTTTGTACAGGAACAATTGTACACGGGATTCAATTTCCGATCATAGCAGTTTCATGCCGTCATCTACCTGCTGCTTAGGCTCGTCCTTGTGTGGTAAACGTCAAGTGAAGCATTAGTTATTGTGTTTAACACTAAGAAAATAATCTGTGTTACAAAGACGTATACAGGAAGAAGAATTTCAAAACAATGCCCCGAAACGCTACCTTGTGTAGCGTACCTTTCATATAACGGTAGGACTACATATTGCAGATGGAATGACCAATATTATAAGTTAGCGTGTAATCTCAGAATTAATGTATAACACTGGCATATATGCTTTATGCCATTCGTTCAGTTTCGGTACTTCAAAAATTTGATAATACCTACATGAAAATTATAAATATACATCTTCTGTCCTTTAATGGGTGCTGTCGCTTTTGTTGGTAATAAGTTCAATTACATGTATTAATAATTGTTGACATTAAATAGTAAGGATTTCAACTTATGATAAATACATAACTTGACACAAGCAAGAAAAAGCACAACATGACGTTTAAAATACTCCAGGTAGTATTTAAACCTGAATATAATGAATGAGTGGCAATAGCTTAAATGACCAAAATGTAATGGATGTTCCAGAAACATTTGGCATACCATATGTGGTAAAGATGAAAGCATCCTGGCATGTGAACAACAAACGTAATCATGACAATGTGACGGATACATTAAAGAAGCTAAGATCAGAATAGGGAAATGCACAAAACACTGGTAGAGCCACTAGTCAATTATTATCGAATGTTTAGAATAACTCTTGACTTCCATACATGGACATATAATTTGATGTATATCTGCATGTTCTTCCTCGTGATTTTAGATTTACAAAGACATTGACTACAGTCTCTAAACTAACAGAACAGTGACACTCAGACTGGAAACAAGTTGGCAAATATTTGTCTACAAATACGTTAGATTTAGTATCCTAATCTGTACATGAAATAAAGTGCATTTTCATTCCACCACACCAATATAGAAAACACACTGATGTTAATGCTACAATGAATTTTTTTTTTAAAAAAATGTCATATTTGATTTCCCAACAAATGAGTGTATAGAGGTACAATCATTTTAAATCTTGCAAAGGGAAACTTGAGGATTGATCTTGGTTTCGTTTCTCGTAGAGTTATGAAACAATCCACAGAAGCAACAAAGCATTTCTTCTATTACGAACAAAACCACAGAACTCCTTACTGTAAGCGATAGCAATTTCTAAATGTGTGTCTATTTTGTTCTAGATGCACATTTAAAGGTTCAGAACAAGAAAATCAAATAGATATTGTTATAAAGAACGTAATAACGCTAGCTGAACTAACTGTATGAAATATATTCCTATTTCTGGCTGTTGTATGTGGTGTAGATGTGACAGACGTAACTTAAATGTGACACTTAGTGTGTATTTATATCAGTATGTCTATATCGGTCTGTCTGTTGCGGTATTTCTACATCGATATGTCTATGTCGGTATGTCTATCTCGGTATGTCTATATCGGTATGTCTATCTCGGAATGGCTTTATCGGTATGTATATATAGGTATGTAAATATCGGTATGTCCATATATGAATGTCCATATCGGTATGACTAGATCGGTATGTTTATATCGGTATGTCTAAATCCGTATATCTGTATAAGCATGTCTATGTCATTATGTGTATATCGCATGAAAGCTATCAGCATTATTAAATATGAGCAATCCTTTAAGAGAAAAAGCAACGTCATTTTCGACACCTACATAAATCTTTTTTCTAAACCGAGTTAGTACAACACTGACCTTTTTGAAAGATCAATCATAATTTCATATGGTGCTAGAAATTATGAACTAACAAGTTTGCTCTAGCAAAGACACAAACTGAACGCAGGCACTTTTAGGACTATGTTACCAGCATCTTTCCAGCATGTATTCATAACAATAATTATCGCAGAGAGCATCTTTTCAAAAGCGAGAATGGATTTATGTCAGATTTGAACGAACTACTAGACAAAAGGTTGGGATTGTTCATACTATATATATATATATATATATATATATATATATATATATATATATATATATATATATATATATATATATATATATATATATATATATATATATATATATATATATATATATATATATATATATATATATATATATATATATATATATATATATATATATCCAGAAATAGAAAATTACTTAACGTCATTTGTAAAAGCCCAGAACTAACTATATTTCACTAAAACAAAGATTATATCGTATTCTAATACGAAGTTTCGAATGTAATCCCCAAATTACAAAATCACGAAAAGGGAGTAATCATATATAATAATAATAATAATAATAATAATAATAATAATAATAATAATAATAATAATAATAATAATAATAATAATAATTAAATACATTTATCAGTACGTTTGACCTACTTACTGAATGACTAGGCTGATCAAAAATTGTTTTTACTGTAGCATTCAATAAGTTTAGACATCTGCCCATTTTCTAACATGTACTAAATACTTTCAGATTTTCTTCTTCTCAACTCTACTTACAGGGTTGTTCTTATATTACATGCCTGTTGCGTTCTCGCTACTTGTGTCAAGCTTCAACTTAGCGGCGAGAACATACCGATAGTTGAGGATATGTTGAGTAGATTCGGTGCTGAAGGTTTTGCCTACGATGCAACAAGCTCCTTTTAGCCTCAACTTGAGTTAAGGGATTGGTGATAAGGGCCAGCCATGATCAATACACCCGTCACATCAAATGGTATTGAGTATCGTAAAGATATTCATTTAACTCATTTGGATTGTTTCAGAGCGACCTTTGTAATTAATGAACAAATTATTGATCACTACACCTTACAAATGTCATGGCCCCTGGCGGCGGTTGCAATGGCCTGTACACTGACTGCGGCAGACAAACACATCTTGTCAACGTGAAGCATTTATCAGTGAAGCTTTCAAAAAGAAAGAACATATAACTGATATAGTTTCGACTTTGAGAAAACTTTTGACACCACATAGAAGTACCCTATTATGAATGAGCAATTCAACCTAAGACTAAGGAAACACTTTCGTAATGTTACCTCATATATTGTTTTACGTTAGAAAGTTCAGAGTTAATTTGGAATGCAATATTTCTGTTGCAGAAGGTTTTCCACACGGGATTGGTGTCTCTCAAGGCTGCATAGTGACAGTTACCCTGTTCGACAACAAAATTTAACAGTATTGTGTAACGTCTTAATATATGAACTGATTGCTTAGCATATGCTGTCGACTTTTTATCTGTTATAGGTCAAAGGGTGTGCATACTACTGATCTCAACTACAAATGAGCATAATTAAAGTTCAGAAGATGACGGGTTCAAATTTTATTTTCGAAATTAAAACCTAACTGTATGCATTTCTGCCGAAGGCCCAAAGCTGTATAGTGATGGCTAATTCCTGTTATAGAGGAGAGTAACATTGTATGGCTATTTTGCGACCGTGATGTAACTTTCATTCTACATATTAGATACCACATGGACAAATGTCCAAAGTTCCTGATTTAATACGAGTTGTTTCAAATGCTTACAGTGGAGATGCTGTTACACACTACTGCATCCATATATACTTAGACCTTTCAATTAATAACTCTTTAGTCAGAAAGAACAGAAAAACAGTTGACAGTCTCTTGTTTCCTGGAACTCATAAACCCTAAACGCATTGTTCGTGGAACTATATCTTTGCCGATTCTCATATTTGATTCATGTATCTAAATTCATCATATATTACAGTAGCTGTTTTTAGAGTTTCGTTCCATAGCCGATACATATTTGGAAAAATAGAAATCATTCGCATTATCCTTATCGTATGTCAGTAATATCTGACAGTCATTGCATAAAGCGTATTGAGACAAAATCTAGTTTATGTAATGTGTAGGTAGAGTATTTAGTTAGCCATTCTCGAATTCATCATATTTAATACCCTGAAGACTCTTCTTTAGCAGCCCAATCGGTGCTGAAGCAACTTAAACGAGTTTTCAGTTTACAAATTCTAATTTAAATATTCATGCTGTGTTGCTTTGTTGTAAGGCAACGATGTCTATATTTGAAAGCATTTGTTTCATTTTACAACTTGTACATCGGCTAAATATGGTCTAAGACAGAGTTTTGAGAAAGAACAAATAATGGAATACAACACATTAAACTGAGTATATTTAGCATCCACAATTATATTCCTGAGAGCTGTAAAAAGACGGACAAATCACATTAAAGATCATGGCATTAAAATCATCAGCTATTTTCCTTTCCTGTTGAACAAGAAAAACTTTATAATCTTAAATGTTCGAAAAATATTGTAATTTCTCATTAAAGAGAAATACATTTCTAGAATCCTTTACAGATTTATTTATGAAACGACATGAAATATAATAAGATTTTAAAATTACTTCTACAACGATATGACAATAACAATAATTAAATTCAGTACCTTCCGATTTAAAACGGTTTTGAAAACTTCAGTTCATGATTTGACTTTGATAATACAAGATTTGAAAAAAGAAAAAACCCAATATAAGCATACATTCACTTACCAAAATCAATGGATTAAAAAGCGTTAATAAGGATATTACAGGGTTATTGATGTTAAAGTTGCTGTTTCAAGTAGTATCATTTATGTCTGCTATCGGAAAGATTTGTCAAATGTAAAATATCACTTTTAAGTTTTTATTCAGTTTATTTGTTTTTGTTTACACGCCCGTCTTATATTCCAGCCATTTTTAAGACCTTTAACCTTTATGCCAACCTTTTGCAAAAACAATTAGCTCTTTTCGGCATTTCAATCCATGGGGACTATTGTCTCTGATGATTTGATGAATCTTGACGTCTCCAAGGTGACGATTCGTTTCTTTCTTACGAACTGGAAGAATCGTCGCTGTCGTTTTATTTACATCGATAATGCCATCGATTCGGTCAATGACGCACTAGAATTTTTTTTGCTTGGGACTCTTGGTCTAAACGAAATTCTATAGAGGGTTCTTGATGATGTAGTACACAAACCAAGCTCGTGGGGTCACGTGAATTTTGTTGATGAAGTTGTTGATGAAACAGATAGCGTATAAATTTGAATGGCGAGCAAAATTTCCAAATGTTCTTCAAAACCGAAGTACATTTACTCCCTGGATCATCAACATCGCGAAAGATACATTCAGAAAATTAAAGATGTGAGTGGCATAGATCCATATCGAACCGAAGAAACTTAGTGTCAACGAAGAGCAACTCCCAGACATTACTTTCGGTGACATTATCATGTATTTGGTAAATGGTACCAGTGCATACACACTCGAACAGTTCTAAGTTAACAAATCTCTCGAGGCTTACAACTATGATGTAAGTAGATGGGTTGACAGTGTGAATACATACAAGCCAGAAGGTTGTGCCAACGGTATGGCTTGAAATTCTCATCATTTTAGAACGTATTTCTCGTTTCTTGATACATAACTCTTTGATTACAAAGTCAATTAATTCAAATATTATCTGACTTGATTTTCAGAGCGTAACAATTCTGA
This sequence comes from Unio pictorum, assembly GCA_030141615.1. Classification (NCBI taxonomy): domain Eukaryota; kingdom Metazoa; phylum Mollusca; class Bivalvia; order Unionida; family Unionidae; genus Unio; species Unio pictorum. The sequence goes on from JARLTB010000026.1 coordinate 4,406,743, forward strand.
ACCATATAAAAATGTGAGCAAATTAGTAAACATTTAATGTTGTTAAAGGTTACTTGGATTTAACTGAAAATAAATTAACAATGTATATTTGTTATTGATTTTAAATTAAAAAATGTGAGTATAATCAACACTTGAAGTGTCAGAACTGATGGTGTATGGATGGTTTACAAGTGTAATGTTATAGTACAGCAACATTTTCATTAAAAGTTCAGGCATGAATGAGACATGACACATTGACATAAGGTTATGATGGAAAAAGTCCTTTTTTTCACCATATGTATCTCTTTCAGGTTTCACACTCACAGAGGTTAAATGCAAAACCCCTGGAACCTTAGATAATTGCATCTCCACAAGGTACAGTATTGTCAGCACACTGTACATGTATGGCTGGACTGAGAGAAAGTTGTTTACATGTCGCTGCACTTCTATTTTATATTGAAGAGATGCAAAAATATAGGGAACGAGTTTCAGTCACGGGCAAATTAGCCTACTGGAAGAAACCTAGCAAAAGATCCGTAGAATATAAGGAATTGAACAATTTTGATTTCCGATCAGCCACAAAATTGAAACAACTAACTGATAATCCTGATGCTGATGCCAACCAGTCTACACCATATCGGATCTTGAATTTATCAGCAGTTCCAGCGGCAGGAATATCAGATATGAAACAGATTTTGCAAACATAAGAAAAAAAAGAACAAGAAACCTGCCATAATGACTCTGGTTGAACCATTCTGAAACGTTAAACCTCTTCCACAAAGTGAACACCTGCCATCATCTTTGTTGACTCTTCGGAATGAGAACACAGATTCAATGTCACTTGAACAGTTGTTAGATTACTGCAGCAAACTTTCTATTTCCATTAACAAGGAACAAGTAGTTGCCGTTGAGAAAGAGACACACCTGCAAAACAAATGCAAACTTTGGCACCATGTTCGAGAAGGCAGAATCACATCCACTACCCTTCATTCTGTTTGCCACACAAATCCCGAAGCACCATCCATTTCTCTGCTGAAATCTTTAACTTCTGCATAAGTTTCTGTGCAGACACATCAAATGGTATGGGGTGTAACAATGGAAAATGTGGCCAGAGTCAATACACAGAAAAAAAATGAATGAGATACACGATTTATTCTCCATTAACCCATGTGGGTTTTCTCTGCACCCAGACATTCCATTCATGGGTTCATCTCCAGATGGGATGGTAGCCTGTGTATGCCGTGGGAAGGGCTGCATTGAAATCAAATGTCCATATTCTGAAAAAGACATGAACATTCAAGATGCCCTTACAATTAAAATGTGTTGCCTTGTTAAAGAAGATGACAATGTGACGTTATGTAGGACACATCCATATTATTCACAGGTTCAGTGTCACATACATATGTCTGGAAGTGAATATTGTGATTTTATTGTGTGGACAAAGTCAGATATATTCATTGAAAGAATTGAGCCAAACACAGCTTTTTGGAATAACGTACTTTCAATGGCAAACATTTTTTGGCAGTCTGCTCTACTGCCAGAACTGGTTGCAAAATATTTCACAAGAAGAGTAAAAAATGATTTAAAACCACACATCTCTACTACACTTCCATCTCAGGCAGAGTCTGTTACTAATTCTCAGTCCAGTGAAGAGGAACTGTGGTGTTCCTGCAGAAAACTAGAATATGGGAGAATGATAGCATGTGATGATAAAGGCTGCCTGTACCAGTGGTTTCATTTTGAATGCATCGGACTGAAGCGACCACCACAAGGACTGTGGTAAAGTTTAGAATGCAGACAGACTAAACAATTACAAACCAAAGGGAATGCCTCCAAGAAGAATAAGAAATGAATAATTCAGATATGTATTTGTGTTTAGTTGTAGTCATAAGAATGTAAATAATGTACAAGTCATATTTTGGCGAAGAAATCAGAAATTATGTATTTCCTTTAAAGTCATGGCACATACTAATCTTTTGAAATTCTTTGCTTTTTTCTAAAATTATTTATATTTGTATAGTTTCACAATGTTAATAAAAGATTGAAATTATTTTGCACATTATCTAGCAAGGACAATGATATGTTTATTTGCGATACAGCAATTAACACTTTACTACTGATGGACACCAATGTACAAGAGCACTGCACACAACGACCATTTTGTCCAGTGTTGTTTCTTTTTCTGTAGGAGCAGTGATCAAGTAGTCGATAGGCACAGGCCCATTAAGAACAGTGTACTTTTGGTGGAGTATTCCTATTACACGCTCCACATGAAATTCTTAAATGTGCAATTTGTCGTGTTTTTTCAACTTCAATAGCTGGAAGTTGAGGTCTGCCTTTAGTAAATGCAGGTATCTTGACCTCAGCACACCTAAGACCAACACTCTCTTTGATGTCAAAACCCCTATCTGCCAGCACAAGGTCGCCAGGTAGCAAGTTAGAAAGAAAACCAGAGTTTTCTGTGATGAATTTGTCACTGACACGACCACCATACCCTTTCGACAGAAAACTTATAACCCCTTGTGGAGTAACACTAATGAGGAATTTTGCTATGTGTCCATATTTGTAATGAGAATATGTCTCAGCCCTTGCTTTCAAGTTTGAAGGTCTTTCAATTTCAATCTCAAAGCAGTCAATGATTGTTGCTACACGTTTTCCAAATGTCTTGACAAATTCGGTGGGCATGGTCTTCTGCAAGCATTCCCTTTTCTGGCCAGTGAAATGGCTTTAAACGTATATACATGACATGAATGGTCTTTAGCAGTATGTTTGACACTGTATACACAGACACACAAAACAAGTCAGCTAGTAATTGGGGTTGCACATTTAGTCTTAGCTTAATTAATACCACTAGTAGCTGCTGGAATTTTGACAGTTTACTTCTTGTTGTCACTGTAATGAATGGCTCAAGATATTCATATAATATTGTCAAAGTTGCATAATCTGTCAAGCCAGTGATAAAAAAGAACATTGTGGTCATCACCTTCAAATTTTCTTTCTGACAACTGTATTTTATCAATCTGATTTCTAAGATCCATGTTCTCCACAGTTAATCTGTTAAGCTCAGTTTCTTTTATATCAAGCAGGTGCAGAGAAAGTTCTGTTTCTGTGCATTTTTCAGTCTCAGGCAATGCAATATTTTCTCTTATCAAATCAGGATTTTCAACCATATTGCCTTCTGGAGTATCTTGAACCAACTGTGTCGTTGATTGCTTGTGCTGTCTCATATGTTTTCGCTTGTATCGGTCACTGGACAAGGTGGCTGAGAGACCATGCAAGTCATACCCCATCATGACAGTGGGTGCCCAGTCTGGGTTGGTAAAATCGGCTAGCTCAGCTGGTCCTCCTGTGTCCAAATCAGAAACCTGCATAGTTAAATGTTGTCAGACAATGATATTTTACATTAACAATAACTCTAAATGTTGACAATGCAAAGAAACCTTCACTTCAATAATTTAACCTAGGCCTATATTTAAACGTTGTGTATTTATGTATGCACAATCAAAATGCACACCATTGTATGTTGTTGTCATTGTAGGGTTTAACTCCATTTTTCAGCACACTATAGGCTGTACATTGTGACCAGTATTAATGGTGGAAAAACCATGACAAACCCCCGTAAAGAATCACCGACATACGAGAAGCTACTGGCACGCTATATCACATACCCATAATCTAAGACTCTAACCCACACAGACAGTGGTGAGATAACAGTGATCCATAATGGAGATTGCTTTAGACCACTCTGCCACTTGGGGGCTCCCCATTCTATGTACATACATGCATACATGATAGACAGGTTCACACCATTAGTACCAGTTGTGCATCATTGCACACACCCCTCTTTGCATATACAGTGCAAATACATACATGCATGCATACATACATACATATCAGATGACAGGCAGATTCACAACAATAATGCAAGTTGTTTATCAACGTGTGCACACAAACATGTACACATGGACATACCCACGTACGTACATACATATCAGGTTAAAAAAATGTATAGATACACATCATAGTATATTAATGTTAAACTTAAATTAACAAAGCAAAATATATTGATTTTATGTGTATCAACATAATGTTCACATCGCCATCAGCTTATGCCGAACATTATATATATATATATATATATATATATATATATATATATATATATATATATATATATATATATATATATATATATATATATATATATATATATAAATATAAATATAAATATATAATGGATTATATGGATTGTGTGCCATTTAACATACCTGAAATAAAGTGATCAGAACAAACTCTGTGCCATAGCTTCACGCTATTTGAGTTGATTGTCTTTCTGTTTATTCTGCGTATCCATTTTTGCCGTCTTCTTTCACTCAACGCCCTTTTGTCTTCGTGCTTCCTAAGCACCGGTATAACAAAAAATCTTCTGTCCGGATTTTTAATGTTGTTATTGCTACAACCAACTACGATACAATCGCATACCATTTTCAATACAGCTTCTTTAAAAATAACTTGAATATTTTAAATTGATACCACGGTTGAAACCACTCTTGTGTACAAGTTTATGGATCACGTGACCCCACGTAAACATTGGTTAGCAGAATTGGTGACGTGTTGCGAAAACCCTCTATTAGCTCCAGAAGTAATTCAAAAACCTTTTGTCGCAGCGACATTACTCCCGTGAGGATTGTGGGAACCGTTAGTTTGGTAAGACTTCCAATCTGCGATTTCCACTAACTAGAAATGCCTCGTTTCGGAATTGCACAGAAACTTCTCGAAATGCTTACATTCTTTGTCCTGTAATATAGCATGGTACGAGACACAGAAAATGGTTACAATTCACACCAAACAATGTCTCTCGCTTGCTTATGTGCTTGTCTGTCGTTTTCATCAGATCGCTTTACTATATACTCTGTTACTTTTTTATTTTCCCCACTCATATAGTCATTCTTGCGATTCTCAGTTTCCTTTCTTCTATCTCGTGACTTTGATGTAAATGGCTTGGGTGTTCAATACTTGTAAACTGAACTAATGCTGTTAAGTTTCAAACTTATGGCCTCTATTGCTAACTTTCTTTTTTTTATATGCCTCTGTTTATTGTTTTCCAATAACTTAAAACATTGGATGAAGTTCATTTTACAAATAATAATCTCACTTATTTCATCTCTACTCTTTACGTTCCGTGTTCTAGTGATGTATTGGTTTGAACAGGTATATCATCACCTTTCTACTGGTTACAGTTGTAAATAGCCGCGTAATTATTTGACAAGTTTGAACATAAATATGCTTAAATCTGCATAAGAGTGACGATCAATTCAGCATGAGAAATACTTACACAATATCAAGCCATTTCACATATCTAGGCGGTCCTGTGCGCAACGCTATTTGACAAGGGTCTCGTTGCTGTATCATAAATATATTGTATTAACGACCAAACTAAAAAAAGATATATTTGACGCTGTCGTTAAAATTATATAGTTTCGTAAATGACAGTCACATACGAGAGATTCATTTCAATCGTTTCCAATTATAGTTCTATAGTTTCGTAAATGACAGTCACATACGAGAGATTCATTTCAATCAATTGTTTCCAATTATAGTTCTATAGTTTCGTAAATGACAGTCACATACGAGAGATTCATTTCAATCAATTGTTTCCAATTATAGTTCTATAGGCGATTTTGCTTACATAGAGCCAATATTACCTTTACATATTTTAAAAAAAAAAATATTTTAGACGTTATTACCATATCCATCCTTGTTTGTTGCGGTATGATCCTTAATGATCATTTCTTATTTATATTATATTATATATATATATATATATATATATATATATATATATATATATATATATATATATATATATATATATATATATATATATATGTATATGTATATATATATATATATATATATATATATATATATATATATATATATATATATATATATATATATATATATATGGATATATATATATATGGATTATAATAATAATAATAATAATAATAATAATAATAATAATAATAATAATGAATATGTACATTTGCAGTTTGGGAATTCGTAACAAGCCAACAATATCAACAACAACGGTTAGTAAAATTGCATCAGATAGAAGACAAGGTTTCTAGTCAAGACGAGACAGATACTGATTTCTAAATCCTTCAAGATGCTTATGGGAAGATAGGTACGTGAGTATGCTCTATTGGAGTTTTGAACATTAAAATGTATGAAGTAAGTTCCTGATATGAATCTCCAGGGATTCATCTGGCAAAATTAATACACACAAAACAGGTCACAAGATCCATGACCTGCCAGAGATGACCATGTCGATATTGACTGGCTCAGTTTCTAAGATTTACGAATACAATGTATCCATGAAGTTATCACTTGGATAGCAACCGTTGTGCAAAGGGAATCTTAAATAATAATATATATATTAAAGATTTCATTCACGAACAGCGACAATAATAAAACACCAATCTACAAGAGAAACATGCATTTTTTGAAAACATCATATTTGTTATACTGAAGTTGAGAAATGCAACAAGAGGAGGAACCCTATGATTATTTTTAAAGAAGAAACTACAAATCTGACTCTCGAGAAAAAGTTAGCTTTCAACAAGATAATGTACGATCAATGTGAAAGTGTGAAAAAGCTGCCAGTAGTTTTATTGTTAACGTTACTGTGGTCCAATGTGTCTAGTTTCAGTTAAATCCAAAAGTACTATAACAATATCAACTCTAAAATTGGACATTGGCAAACTCATGAAAATCAACTCTTTAAATATATCCAGATCTTAATAATCTGAATATTATCGTCTAGTTTTCAGCATAAAACAAAAGGAGAGTTTCTTTCCCAAACTATATCAAATTAATAAAAACAACAGACCTGTTATTTCTTGGCAATAATTTCACCAAAAGGCTCGACCTTGTGAAAGATTTGAATAACCTTTATACAAACCATACGAGCAATGATGTGCTGAAAAAGCTGGATGGATCTTTTCAAAGGACTTGATGGTAGACATATTTGAAGTAGCATTCACAGTGACACCTATTCTGCAATTAAATTCGTTTGATTCCGTCTTAAACTACTCATTATTTGTTTTCTTGATATTTATATCGACAATATGAAGTGAACATTATTAGCCTTTTGTTAATTGTCTTATCTTAATCTGTATTGTTTTGTTCGTTGTTGCCTAATTGAATGAAATTATCTAAGCTACGGTAAACTACATAAGGATATTATTGGTTTTTCTAGTTTTATTATGTATCATGGTTCTTTGTTCATCTATGCTTGACTGTGTTTCGTTTTCAAATTCCATTATTTTGTTACACTTCCAACATGAATTTTGCATGACAATAAATACGTCATTGTTTATTGCACTATCGATTTATTAAGTTACCTCCCTTAGACCATGTGCCTTGTCTGTGAGTCTGACTACATATTAGCTAGCGAGTGTGTGCCGTTTACTTTGTAAACATTATTAGTTGGCGTTACGTACGTATTGCCAGTATTTATGCATTAATTTAACATAATTATCAGTTATATATTCCGTCAGATCTTTTGATATACTGCAGCATACCTGCAACACTTTCTCATGTTGTTGCTGGTATAATCTTTGATGCATCAGTTTTCTAAATCTCGATCCTTTCGGTATCGAAGTCTAGAATACGTTAAAATGTATTATTGTAGACACGTAAAAGTCATTGCTTTTGTTCGTCGTATCGATGTATGCAGTTATCTTTGTGTTCTTGTCTGATTACTATATTTACCGCTTCATTCAATTAAGTGAATCATACATTCCTTAGTAATACGTTTACGAACAAATGTAATAGTAGTGGTCTGGATGTTAACCACTGACCATTTCTCTCTCTCTCTCTCTCTCTCTCTCTCTCTCTCTCTCTCTCTCTCTCTCTCTCTCTCTCTCTCTCCCTCTCTCTCTCTCTCTCTCTCTCTCTCTCTCTCTCTCTTTTGGTATTTTATCCATTTTCCAGGACGTTGTAGTGGTGATTTGTAAATTGTTAGTGGTGATTTGTAATTTTGGTTACTTTCAAACATACTTTCTTGACCACTTTATATTTCAATTGTAATACATTTGATGGCATAAATAACACAGTGAGGACAATTTTATCTTTTGCCATATTGAAGTCTTCTGAGCACTTTTACTTCCAGTCGAGGTGTAAAACGACAATGTTGATAACCGAATTCAACCCTTTTGATCTATTGCAATATTTCATCGATGTCAACAAATAGCTGCTAAACAGACTTATTAAGACATTTCAATCAAGAATACTGCATGAGGCTGGCATACAAGGACCGTTGCAGACTATATTCGAAGCATGTCAGAAGAATGGACCATTTTATGCGATGACTGAAAAAGATGGAACCATTTCAGGTGCATGATTATCATGAAACATGAATACGAAAACTTTAGTATCAAATGAAAACGACCGTTTTTGCCCAAACCGTGTAGTAGAGTGTATCATATGTGTAACCTGTGTCTAAATGACAGGTCCCTAATTATGATTGGTGCAACTTTTGGTAAATCAATGACAGCTCGTAAATATATATTTTCTAATATAATGAAATTTAGGCTACATCTTGTACTTGGATACTCGTAATGTGATGGAAACATTGTTTCGAAACAACACAACCGTGAAAAACAATAACATATTCGTGTAATAAATAGCGAATGTAGTGGTGGAAACCCAAATACGGCAGAGTAAATTGAAGAACAAATTTATAAAGTTAGTATAACTGAGCATAAATGATTGTACTATGTCTATGCAAGTACACGTATCAGGGTGATACATGCAAAATCGTCAAAAAATCTATTTGCTTATGCAGCCTTCCATTTCATTGGGACTTGAACTGAAATTCATCATTAGGACTTGTGGGTTTTAATTCTTCGATTACTTTTGGATTTATTTCACAACACCTTACGTTCCTTGTTTTCATTTTCCAGTTTGTATTCTAAGGAAATAACTTATTTGTTAAATGTTACAAAGCTTGTTCTCCGTACGCTTTTTTATTACTTATTTTAAGAGCATATACTCGTAGCTACTGCTACTACTACTACTACTGCTACTGCTACTACTGCTACTACTACTAGTACTGCTACTGCTGCTGCTGCTACTACTACTACTACTACTACTACTGAGGACTTTGTATAAAGCCTGATCTTAGAAGCTCGAAGCGCTTTACAACATCTTTAATGATATGACCTCAAAAAGAAAACAAAAACATGCTTTAAATATTTAAGGTAGGAAACATCATTAGGTCTTTTAAGTTTGTTCTTCCAGTCCAAAAAAATGAGTTTTAAGAGCACACTTAAAAGGGATCACTGTGTCTTTATGTCTAATTTCAATGGGCAATTCGTTCTACGTTGCTGGGCATTTTCATGCTAATGAACGTTGTCCATATGACTTCGTTTTCGTCGTGGGAATAATGAGTATACGATTGTCAGAAGAGGAGCATAATTATATTGCTGGTGTGTACACATGAGTGAGGCCAGATAGGCATGTTGGACGGGAGTCCATGAGTAAAACGTAGCACAGAAAACACATTTTGTGTCAATTCTGGATCAAATGGATTGCCAGTGTAGGGTACATAGCCGCGGGTTGTGTGTGTGTGTGTGTGTGTGTGTGTGTGTGAGTGTGAGTGTGCTCTGATCGTGATACTTTAAAAATGGTCTGAGCAGTTGTGTTTAGAACTTCTTTAATGTTATGAAGTATATATCGAGAAGAACCAAACATAGTTATAATAGTCCATTCTTGAAAGTACTAATGAACACACAATTGATTTAGTGGCATCATCTGAACGATATTTGCGAATGGAGCTGATGCGTCTCAGCTCAAGATATGCAGCCTTGCATATGTACATGACATGTTGGTGCAATTTGAGAGTACTGTCCAGAGTAACATCTAGGTTTTGTACTGAAAGTGTGAATTTAATTTGAGGTAAGAGATGTGAATGTGAAACTTTTTGTGTTGTGATACGTACGGCCTCAGTTGTATCATCGTTTATCTGCAGCTTGTTATACGGCATCCATGATTTCATGTTATAAATGCATGTCTCTACTCCTCGGATTGTAGTATCAATTTAAGTTGGGTGGCTAGATTTGTAGATTTGGGTGTCATCAGCGTACAATTGGTGAGACACTGGATGATACTCTGTGACACTTGAGAGCGGCTCAGTGTATATAATGAAGGGAACAGGTCCAAGAACAGACCCCTGTGAAACACCACAACAGAGACCAAGTTGGCTGGAGTGTATTCCGTTTCTAGATACAAGTTGTGACCTGTTGGATTAATAGGACTTGAACCGCAGTAAGGCTATCATGTGAATGCCAAATACATACTGGAGATGGTGAAGTAATATATCATGATCTATTGTGTCAAATGCTGCAGACAAATCAAGAAGGGTGAGGACTGTAATCTTTCTGCTGTCTAAAGCAGAGAGAATGTCATTTACGAATTTCAGAAGAGTTGTTTCAGTACTGTGCCAAGGGCAACATGCAGACGGTACATTTTTAGGCTATTTGAATTCTGAGGAGATACAAGTTGGGTTAGAACAACTTCTTCTATGATTTTGTATATGAATGGGAGATTATAAACTGGGCGGTTGTTCTTTACATCGTTATGGTCGAATGTTGGTTTCTTCTGCAGAGGCTTTACAATGGCAGTTTTGAAAAATATGATTTGAATTCCCCGGATGAGTTGAATCTATAAATAACATCAGTAAGTGAAGTCAATATTGAATCTAAGCACTCAAGTAGCAGTGATGTTGGAATTGGATTAAGTTCACGTGACTTTCATCACGATTGTCCGTACTAAAACCATAGAGACAGGTGCAAATGCTGCTAACGGTTGCCACTGAAATTATGTATCACAACTGTACAGTGCCGGCGAGTCAATTGAAATTGTGTCGAATGGTTTGTACCCTGTCACGGAAGAAATTTGCAAACAGTTCCGGAAGGTACTGGAGAGATAGTTGGAATTGGTGTACATTTGTTCTTGACATTAGTTTGTTAGTAATCTCAAAGAGCTCTTTGCGGCTGAAACTCCGTTATCTTAGTACTGTGGTGGGACAATTTGGCTGAATGGACTAAGTTTGTAACGTTGTTCGTGGCGGCTTCATATATTTGTTTAGGAATAGTGATTGTGGTGGAAAGCCAAAGCTTCTACGCTTTACGGCGGTCTTATTTAGCAATGCGAAGCTGGTCCCTAACACCGCTATACTGCGGATAATACTTTTGAATTGATATTCTGTACTTGGTAGCTGGAACATGTTTTTCATGCAGTGAACGCAGCAGTTATCGAGTTACTATGCGGTAGGAGGTAAACAAGTTATTAGGTTTTCTTGGATGTCATGCATAATTAGTTTGGTACTAATTATCATATCGAGGTTTATCTTAGTAGCAAACAGAGATGGAAGGTTAAGGGTTGATACGTCAAGATGGCACATAATGCAGAGTTGATCTGATGCAAGTTCGTGTCATCGAAGGTTGGACTGTAGAATATTATCATCCGGTCTCTGAAGAATCCAGTTTAAAATGTGATCATGTTTTTGAGTGTGTAGCTTAACTGGCTGTTTAAAATTGAAAACATTAATGGAATCTAGGAGTTTTGAAGTGTATGGGTTTCCAGGACAGTCAAAGTGATTTGAAATTTCCAAGAATAATTAGATTGCCACCTATTGAATTTTCATACACCAGACGATTCGGAAACTGCTCCAAAAAGAGAGATTCAGTCAGATTGTTTTTTTTCTACTAGGAGGAGGGCGGTAGAGGCAGACAAAATGGACCGATATTTGTTCCAGTGTAACTGCTTGTTGGACTATTTCAAACGATGTGTAGCAGAAATTGAAAGTTGTTTTGTGTTTAAGACTTTGTATTATGTAATTCTTTGTGACGATACCATTTCCACCTCCGCGAGAGTGGCGGAGGAAAGACTTGATGTAGTAACCGGTGGATGTTCGATCCGCGCACTTGGGCTCATCGCCTGATGTTTTTACCCATGTTTCTGTCAGGATGTAGTCCTCGGTATTTTTATCGTTGATAACATATTTATTTATGTGAGCCTTTCCGCTGGTCCTTTTGATTGGGCATTGAATAATGCAAAGCGCAGTGGTATCTCTGGGATAGGTGACACAAAGTTGGACGTTTTAATATGGATTTGCACCAGGTTATCAAAATTAACCGCTGAAATTTTAAATTGTTGAGTCGGAAAGGGTGAAATGGAGAAAACTACAATTCTTCTCACTTTTCTACGCCAGCCAGCTTCAAAACAAGGTTTCGTGTTTCTCTTCTATTTACATTTAAGTAATGTTGGATGTAGTCCCAGTTCGTTTAGTAGTGAACACATTGTAGTATGGAGAGCGATGAGTGGTAATTTAAAGCAATCATTGATGATCCATCATAGCGCAAGCGGATTATATATTCCATAGATTTTACTCTATATCTTTTACAGTATTTCCAGGGAGACGTATTTGCCTGCTTGTTAATCCCTCAATAGTGCGTACCAGAAATGTCATTCCAGCACTGTTTGCATTAAATCTGTTCTTTCGTTCTGTTCGTCAACAAAGGCTCGATAGACAAACCTAAAGTTCAATTAATCAGCGTCTTATAAAAGTAACAGACACAAATGGTTTGCATTTCAACAGGAATTTCCAAGAAAAACATTCTGACTATCCGATAATTTCTTGATAGTTGTAAAGAACATTTTCTCGTGGTTCAATAATATTTTGATAGATGGCAATCAGGCACTCTGCGAGTCTAAGAAATAACAGATTAAGATATTTTGTGATACAAATAAAAATGTTCTATTATCAATTTATTGACTGAGAATGTTTGGAGATTCATCTTTTAACAGTGACATTGACATTGCTGCATATACAGAAATATTTTGTGTACGTTTACAGTGTTGTTCAAAGAAAAACTATTCTTTTGAATTTAAGGAAAAAGAAAGAACAATAAAGGACAGGTTCCGAACAATTGGAAAAATTCTTTAATTCTAGCTGAGGAAAACATCGAAGAATGTCTAAAAAAATATAATATATATCGGCAACTTGGTATTTTGAGAGATTAACTGCTTGAATAAGATCAGAGGGTATCGCTAATTGCTACACTAAGTTCTCTTCCGAATTATGGTATTCGCCATTAATTTATAGGAACAATTACATCCGCTAAGCACTGGAACAAAATGTGAGCTATTCAATGACATTCAATATATGGAATATTCAATGACATTCAATATATGGAATATTCAATGACATTCAATATATGGTTTGTTCAATGACATTCAATATATGTTTTATTAAATGACATTCAATATATGGTTTATTGAATGACATTCAATGTATTGCATATTCAGCGACATTGAACATATGGTGTATTCAATGACATTCAGTAAATGACTTATTCAACGATATTCAATATATGACTTATTCGACGACATTCAATATATGGCTCAGTCAATGACAATGAATATATGGTTTATTCAATGACATTCAACATATGGCTTATTCAATGATATACAATTTGCCTATGAAATCAGATGGCTATATTTTGCAAATGCATCTGTCATTGGGGTCTTTTGAACTTACAAGTGTTATGCTATCATTTCTTAAAAGAAGATAGTGATAAATAATATGGAAACGGGTGTTGAAAGCAAAGACAGATCAGTGAGCTGATTTATTCACATAAACCAAACCAATAATTGATATAGCATGGCCATCATCGAACTCGAAAGATAACAAGATAATTGTACAAAACTGAAAAAGGAAGAGCGCAAAAATTAATCTTTTGACTCTTGTTCATTTTTTGTCAACTTCAAATCTGAGAAAGTCAACAAATTTTTTTTTATACAATTTTTTTGCACAGTTCATTTTCATTTTGTTTGCAAGGCATCTACATGTAAAAACATATTCTCCATCAGCACATGCATATTACATGCAAATGAATCGATATGTACCAATCCTGAGGTGATCGTGGAGTGTTTCCACTACTGCCTTTTTATGGTGCGCAATAGTTGTTTATACTAATAATATAATGATTTTGCATTCTTACAAATATTTAATAAGAATGACTGCTGCTTTATTATATTTGTCTCCTTTTTTTTAAAGGCATTGTTCTTTCTTTCAAACTAGATACATTTTTGCAGCATTGTAATAAATTCCATTTTTAAAGAAATTTTCATAACAAAATGTTTGGTAAAGATTTGAAGGATAACTACTACTATGTAACCTTTCTAGATGCATTATTTTAAAACTCATACTTGGGTAACGCGAGTAAAAGTGGCCGTTATAAAGCTGGACGTGCAATATAACTCAAGGTGGACTAGAACAATCTTGAAGTGGAACGGAATATGCGAAACTAACTATCGTCGTCCAGCTGCAGAAGTTGGTTTACATAAATGGTGATGGTGGTAGATGCACGACCGAGTCTGTTGTTGCTAACATCCCATCGCTATAGTCTCATTTCTTGTATATGTATGGTTTATGTTACTCAGCCAATATTTACCGGTCTGTGTCAGTACCACGTCTACAGCAACCATGGAAGCGCCTACTGTATATATACTGCAGACGTGGTACAGAGGTACACACACACACACACGCACGCACGCACGCACGCACGCACGCACGCACGCACGCACGCACACACACACACACACACACACACACACACACACACACACACACACACACATACATACATACATACATACATACATACATACATACATACATACATACATACATGTTTTTGTTTATGAGGCTAGATTGCGATACATCATGCGTTTTGGCAGACCAGTACATTCGAGGGTCCGTAATTCATTTGGAACATTGGATTCTTTAAGAATGTTTGTCAGCTACAGGGAGGGTTCATTTTAAGAAAGTATTTCATTCGGTCATGAAGTCTCGTGAATAATGTACTGTTTTACGTCTGCTCCTTTAAATGGGCTAATTAATCGAGTTGAGAAATATTCTCCCCACACAAACTTCCAATCAAAGAAATTGTCACATCAATCTAACTAATCTATAAACGGAGACATTTATTACTATATCTATCTATCTATCTATCTATCTATCTATCTATCTATCTATCTATCTATCTATCTATCTATCTATCTATCTATCTATCTATCTATCTATCTATCTATCTATCTATCTATCTATATATATATATATATATATATATATATATATATATATATATATATATATATATATATATATATATAACGATTGTAAATGAAAGTTATTAATGATGCTTGACACAAATCTTACAACAATGTAAATTATGATGAATGTTCTTTAATGAATAGTGGCAGAAATATGAGTCCTTAATTCAGAACTATGTAGAGAAAATTAATATCATATG
Source organism: Unio pictorum (assembly GCA_030141615.1). Lineage (NCBI taxonomy): Eukaryota > Metazoa > Mollusca > Bivalvia > Unionida > Unionidae > Unio > Unio pictorum. The sequence goes on from JARLTB010000026.1 coordinate 4,422,111, forward strand.
GTAAGAACAATATCACAAACTCAGTGTTTTGATGTACAATGTTTAAGTATCCCGTAGACATAATATCAATATCACATGAACCCGTCACGTTAAAAGTTCTTGGAATCATCTGGATGGTCTCAGAAAGCACATCACAGAGTTAGACTGAATGGGAATTTAAGTACATTCAAGCGAAGCGAAGCAAATGCGATCCATGTACCTTTATCAGATGTAGGTCATGTCAGGAACTTAACAAATATTTTGATATTAAAATAAATGTTTCCTAGAATTTAGTAAGTATTATTAGCTGGAGAAATGTTTTGATTCTTTAAATATAGTGTTGCAGGATATTAGAAAATTGCGAAACTGGTGAACAGTCGAAGACAATTTTATATGCATTCGAAATACAAAAATCAAATCGAGACTAGAGACATACATACTACATCAACCGGATTCCTTGAAAATATGTAGTTTTACTCATTTAGTAGAGTGCTCGTCCATATCTTTATTTAAGTACACATTTTATCTTTATATTATCTTGTGATAATTATACTGCATTACACGTCGAAAGTTTGACGTGTCTTATGTGTTCTTTGCTTGTGATTGGTCTTCCTAAGTCAGTAAAATTTGTCGCTTGTTAAAGTATGTTGCCGGATTTTTATTCATCAGTTTTCGTTGTGACAAAGATGAAGAAAAAAAAAACAACAATATTTTAAAATCAACATAAAGTTTGTTATATTCGCACATTCGGGCTGAATCTTTTTAGAAGAAATAAAAAAGTCGTGACAAAACTTGAGTCGCACGATCCTTTGAGTACATGATATTGTCCACGTCCATACATTCCTGTCATAATGAATGGTTTTCAATCAGCACTGTCCGATTATAATTTGCAAGCTTGAATGGATTTAAATGACTGGGGCTTTGCAAAGTCAATATATATTTAGGACAGCTTAACGTTCAAAAGTTTGCTTCAGCTTTTAGTACATAGTTCAGCAGAGACAATTATATCATGTAAGTACTAATTCCACAAACTGAATAAATAAATTCTAACAAACTGAATAAATAAGCATAGATTTATGTTTACAGTATCTGTCAAAATATATAACCCGTTGGCATCTTCATCAGAACAACCTCAAGTTGGTGGTTCTACAATGTGCGCGATAGTACAAGCCACATCATGGTCATTTCGTATATATGAAATATTTCTCTGTCCGATTTATCTGGCTTCAGTATCAGTTCCAGTTAATTGCTAATTTATACCCATAGTCTGAGCTACAGTAAGATAGTATTTCCTTTCCAAAATTACATTTACATGTGTCTTTTACATGTGTTTTACATCGATGCAAAGTGTTTCCCTGCTGGTTCCACGCTGGTCGTGTATAAATGGATGTAAAACATTAACAATGTCTAACGATGACATTGACAACTTAATTGTATAAATTGGAACAGTCCCCTATTGACTCAAATGCTTTCACGAAATTTATCTTTGTAAAATAGCAACTGTTAACTATATTGAAATGTGTGAACTAGGACCTCCCACCAAGAGGTATGTGTATGCAAGGGACTGACAATGTGCTGTTTTTACAACATATTTTGGATTTATTAAATTAATATGCATGACCCGGTTTATTTTTCTTTCTTTTAATATCCTAAGAATCGTTATAAAGGATGGGTAAATCTTTAAACAACAAGATAGGGAATGTATAATTGGTACTACGCGAATTTGGGTATGTAGTTAAATTTACACGATTAGGGAATGTATAATTGGTACTACGCGAATTTGGCTATGTTGTTGAATTTACACGATGATCTTTGCAAAATGTGTGATTCATTGTTGTTTTTTTAAATAAAGAATCACATGTGTTACATGTTAGGTCCTTTTATCTCGGTAATTGATTCGATTAAATAAATGTTTATGATACATGCTATAAACAATATGTACAAAAAATAATCTAATTCAAGTTTGCTCTTTTACAGTCCTCATTGTCATACACTTTCTTTGAGTCTATGTAATCATGTCGGTCAAATTGAGGGAAGTTCTATTATCACAAACTAGTCGTAAGCCATAATGGAGACAAAATATATCAGATCGTTCACTTGTTTGCTAAATAACTCCGAAATTTGCATTAAAAAGACATATTTTAACTCACATAGAAGAAAATTAAGATAATGCATTTATCATTGTTTTATGGAAAACGGTTTGAAAATAGTTGTATACTTACGGTGATTATGATTTCCGGAATTGACTTACTGTCGGGAAGTCCATCAAGTTCAGTGGATGTGGTGATGATGACTGTATCTAGTGACGATTCAAGCAAATTTACAACAAATTTGTCATGCTCACTTTCGTTGTGTGAGGAAGGTGAACTTCTACTAGATGGCGAACGTAATACATATTAAGAAGATTCTGTTCGCTGAGGTTAGACTTTACCATTTTAATCCCGAACAAGACGAAAACGTGGACGGGACCATAATGAGAATACAGGGCATAATGAGGCTGAGTAGTACTTGGGCTATTCATTCTAGTAATTACTGTTAGCATTATGACAGTTATTGTTATTATTCATACGTTACTGTTATTTCCATTTCATAATGAAAGGGACGAACACGAAGCTTCGATGTCTTCATAGCAGATGTTTATGTGAGCGTGGTTCATCAGTAACGAGTGGTGTTAAAGGTTAAACGCTTAAAACGGACTGTTGTTGTAGGGTTTAACGCCATTTTTCAGCACATGATAGGCTACACATGGCGGCCAGTATTATTGGTGGAGGAAGAACCCGGGAAAACCCCCGGAAAGAACCATTGACCCACGATCAGCTACTGGCAAGCTTTCTCACTGAACTACATTAGCCAAATGTTAGACTCGAACCCACGCAGACAGAGGTGAGATGGCAGTGATCCGTAATGGAGGGCGCTTTAGATCACTCGACCACTCGGGGCCCAAGACGGACTGTGAGAGGTGTAGAAAAAATACTTTATTGCTTTATGACAAGTTTGTTCTTTTAAAAACTGCGTTGAAATGCAGACACCTATTGTATTAAGGGTGTGATTGTTTACTACAGATGGCAAAATTTAAGACTTGAATTAAAAAGAAATGGTAATGATAGACCGCGTGTATCTAGATGTTTATCCAGCATATATTTTCTCTGTGGATCGAAGTGTATAATAATATTGGACGAGGAAGTATACAAGTATATATATGGTAACAAATCAAGAGAAAAATACATTGCTGATTAAACGTTCATTAATGTGGTACAAAAGGTAGAACAAACGGCTAGCCATACATCACACACAGACACACACACACACTGAGGGGGGGGGAAGGTCGATTATATCATTGACCATCCAATATTTCATACAGTTTATTTGGATGAATATGTCCTAGAAGCAGCATATTGTGCCAACATTCAGCAATATGGAAATTGCAAGGAAATTCTGTCCGAGTACATGAAATATTCTTACGGTAGTTATGGAACCACTGTCAGGGTCAATTTTGGGACAAGTAATTTTTTGTATACGCATATGAAAAGTATGCTTAAAATTCCTTTTTTGTGTATCATCAGTACTATCACTTTACATGACAATATATCGGGCTAAAGTCGTTGGCCCATTATCTTGGAATTTCTCAAGAAAAATTCCTTAACCCTCAATAATTGCATTTGTTGAACAGATTCTATATGGATTAAAAGCATATTGCTGTCTGTTCATATTCACTTTTGATTCATCTAGCTTCCTAACACTGGTGGTAGTGAAATCTAATTTTATCCAAAAGGCTTTGACTCTGAAAACATGAAATAAGTAACGGAAAACCAGGATGCATGAAATAACATAACTTTATTCAAGTTTAAACATTTCCAGTATATTCTATTCTCAGTCATAATAGATACATGGCTGCATATAAGTGGCGATAATTGACTTCAGGTACCTGACCACTTTCCCCAGTACTGCCATCAATTCATTAATGTTGTTACATAGTCGGAAACAAATTGTTACTCTAGTAATTCAGTAAACTGAAAAATGTCATCAACTGCCTATTATCGTACTAAACATTTACCAAAGAGACGTAATTGAAATGTTAACAAGACTTACATAGTATTCATTGAAACATACATATATATAAATATATAAACATACATATATATAAATATATAAACATACATATAAATCATAGTTTCATGAATGAATTAATAATAATAATAATTTTGTTGCTATATATGATTTTGAATATGCGATATACACGTACTCTCTGTTAGCTTTGTTTTTATTATAAACGTGCAAGTTCGAGTTGCTTGTCTTTAGTTAGTTTCTCCTTTCTGTGTGTGCATATACAGGCCCGGGGAGGATGGTCCAGAAATACTAGGTGGGGTGGGGTGGGGTGAGCTCACTTTATTCCTAGTGATATGTTCACTGTCCAATTTTAATATAACCTTAACATAGAACTGTTATATTACTATACGTGGGTTGTATACGCGTTTTATCAAATGATATACTTCATTGTAAAAACATTGGATCATCTACATACCCTTGGCTACATGTCACACATCAAAACAGTGTAGTTATCATATTATCTCTGATCCATTTGAAGCAAAACCCGTTTATCACCGAGCGCATACTGTCATGACCCATAGCGATATATATGTATTAACATGTGTTAAAGTTCTGTTTTTGAGGTCTAAGACTTATATGATTAGATATTCAGAAAATGTATTCTGCAAATTTCACGGTAGTAAGCGATTTTTCTCATTCCAGCTTATGTAAGGAGGAGGGTATTCCGCTCTCTCAATTTAAATTATTTTGTATTATCATCCTTGGTTGTGGTTTTGGTATACATGTACTTATCACGATCAGGAAGCCATTTGATGATGCTTCACTGATGGGCATGGACGGATTATTTGTATAATGGCTGAAGACAAATCAGTTATCATTCAACTTCCGACAAGAGAGGTCCGGTCTTTACAGAACCATGGTGTCCGTCCATCTAGCGGTCAGTTCCATGATTAATTGCCTCATTTGTTCAACTCCGAAAGGAGATAACTTCTGTGATTATCGCTTTCAGCCTCCCCACTTGGAATGTAATTAACAAATTAAATAGGCATGGAATATACATCAGATACAAATTTATGATAAGTTATCTGCTTCATATTGGCTTTCGTCTACATTCTCCGGTATTTAAGATTGGATGTTAAGACGATTTAGGAATAGATAAATCAACACAATAGTAAGCCATGGTAAAATTTGTGAAAATATAATTGATACTGTTTTATCTCCCCTAAATAAAACTCAGACATTTAATAAAACAAAGAAAAGTTATCGAATAGGGAGCTAGCATATATATTTTCTAAATGAAGCTAAATAACCGAATTTATATCTCTTCATAATGATAAAAAAGCAAGATCCCAAATCACACACACACACACACACACATTATATATATATATATATATATATATATATATATATATATATATATATATATATATATATATATATATATATATATATATATATATATAAATATATATATATATATAATTCATTTAGAACATCCGAAAATCGTAGTTCTTTACGATTTGTTTTCTTTTTCTCTATTTAAAATGTGAAAAAAAAATAAAAGAAGTGTACCGAAGTGGAGAAACAACACGTAGGTATATTTCCCCATACTATAATTGCTTTGTATTCCCTATATACCTAAAAAAATCTTTATATCTCCTCCATTTATTAATCTCTTTGTAATCGCTCCATAACATAATCTCTTTGTAATCGCTCCATAACATAATCTCTTTGTATTACCTCCATAACATAATCTCTTTGTATTACCTCCATAACATAATCTCTTTTGTATTACCTCCATAACATAATCTCTTTGTATTACCTCCATAACATAATCTCTTTGTATTACCTCCATGACATAATCTCTTTTGTATTACCTCCATAACATAATCTCTTTGTATTACCTCCATAACATAATCTCTTTGTATTACCTCCATGACATAATCTCTTTGTTATCTCTGAATTTTGAAGAGATTAAAACAACAAGATTCTCGATGCAGCGGTAACCATGCTCTGTTTTCGTGTCATATGATGGACTAACTTAAAAATGTGCCATTATTTTCGTTTAAATAGGCAGAAAAGTTCCTGATATCTTAATAATCAGTTCTACAATTAACTGTTTAGAGATGTATTCACGTACCCGATTCACTGGCGCTGGCTTATTCTTGTATCAAAATCTCCGACATGGACTTATTCCTGCATTCGATTAAAGGGGACAAAAACCCGGACCTGCATAATTTTATGTAAATAGAAGGATATTTAGTAGTTTGTGTATTTAATCTATCCCAACTATTTGTTTATTTGCATCTTATGTATTTGCACTTCAATTTTATAAAAGAATACTGTCCTGTTTTGCGAGATCACACGGAAATACCCTGCCGCGAATTTGTTAGCTCCCTTCCAAATACACAGGATGTGACGTCATTTGAGACGATTAACGTATACAAGTCATATTCAGTTTGTGCAGCGAAGTGTCAAGTAGAAACAAGATGGTTCAATACGCAGCTCTAACTTGTGTGAATCAAACATACAAGTTAAGTGTCTCTACATATGCCTTGCAAATTAATCTTTTAGGAAGAAAAAGAAAAATAAGGAACATATTGAATACTTTATTTTTCTTCTGGGCAGCTCCCGAATTGCACAGAGAACCTATATGAAAGGGTACCTTAAACAATTTAGGAAAATCTTTAAAAGGACTAATAAATTAAAAAAGACTCGAGTATGGAGAAGTACAATTTAAATTTTAAAAAATGTATGGATCCCCACTTGAGCACGGTCGAACTCAGTATGAAATAAACAGACAATGCGATGAACGATATGGAAAAAATACAAGCCGTAAAAACAAAAGTTTCTTTTTTATTCCCTAAACAAAGATAGTACATCGTACTTATTTCAAAATTAAAAATCAAATAAATGAATATAAAAAAAAAATTTGAAAAAAAATCTTATATATCACATACATATAGTACCGACATCAATATCATACATGGAGTACAGGTAACCTCTAGTCAAGGTCGACAAAATGAACTAGGGAAAGAATTTTGAGATTAGATGAATAAAACCTACTCGAATGATCAACCCTATAGAAACACTAAGGATACAATACCCCATCACAGTTTAACTACATAAACAGAAATTTTAGAAAGGTGAGAAAAAATATATTAAAAAAACACCAAACTACATATCGGGAGTAACATACCAACGCATGAAAATTTTGTTCCTTTGTTTTAAAAAATGGAAGCGGGGATCTGTCTGGTGCCCGCCACCCCCACCCCCTCCACCCCCACCCCCACCCAAAAAAAGATGTGTAAATAACAGAAGTTCCAGACAGAAGATTGTTTTTTTTTTCTCACATTTCTAAAGGAATCTAAAAGGCGAGCTGTATGAGCAATCAAATTAAAGAGAGATGGCTTTATGCTAACTCAACACACCACTTTGTGCTAGAGACATTTCGAGCTTGAATGTTTCTCTAAAGACCCAAGAGCAGCGCCATTGTCAGAATTTGACGAGTCCTGTTTATCTTTATCCCACGAATTTATCCTGTAAGGTTGGATGTTAATATAATATTCTATTTCGGGAATGTTGTTGTTGTTGTAGGGTTAAACGCCATTTTCAGCACACGATATTACTATACATGGCGGCCAGTATATATTGGTAGAGGAAGAACCCGGGAAACCCCCCCAGAAAGAACCACCGACCCACGAGAAGCTACTAGCAATTGATTTTACATAATGTATTATGTAGAAAGATATGACACAATAACGCATGACCGATTGAATAATGACTTTGTTTACCAATTCAAATTTCAGCCTCAATTGAATTATCATTTTGTACATCCGCTTGTGCAGTTGGAGATATGTATATAAGTGGATGCGACACTCAAATGTATAAATCCAGCTGTCCAAATGAAGATGGTTTCACCATCTAAAGCATAGAGAAGTGTTCTGATTTTAAGTCATGCATGCGGTGTAGTAAGCTACAAATGAATGATGATAAGTTGAATGCATTCTCCCAAAATTAAGAGAAAAAATTAAAATTAGCGAATTTTCCATTAAATTTAAATAAACACTTAGAAATCTACGTTATTTTTAATATCTCTCTCTCTCTCTCTCTCTCTCTCTCTCTCTCTCTCTCTCTCTCTCTCTCTCTCTCTGTGCCTAACGAATTAATCTTTTAGGAAGAAAAGAAAACCTTGAAACATATAGAATACATTCTTCTTCTTCTATTACATCGCTGGGCAGCTCCCGCACTGCAAAAAGAACCCATATGAAAGGGTACCTTAAACAATTTCGGAAAATCTTTAAAAGTACTAATAAATAAATAAATAAATAAATAAATAAATAATAGTCTGGAGAAGTACATTTTTTTATAAAAAAAATGTATGGAGCGCAGTCGAATTCAATATGAAATAAATAGACAATGCGAAGAACGACACGGAAAAAAATACAAGTTATAAAACAATCAGTTTCTTTCCCTCCCTCCCCCCCCCCCAAACAAAGATAGTACACCGTACTTCGTTCAAAACTAAAACTCAAAAAAATATATATAATTTTTTTTTTTTTTTTTTAAATATATATCAAATGCATATAGCACCAACATAAATAGCGTACAGGTTATCTCTTGCCAAGGTCGACAAAATGAACTGGGGAATGAATTTTGAGATTATATGAATAAAACCTACTCGGATAATCAACCCATGAAACACTAAAGATACAATACCCCTCAAATTTTAACTACATAAACGGAAATTTTAGAAAGAGGAGAAAACATATATATTTAAAAAACCCACCAAACTACATATCGGGAGGAACACACCAGCGCATGAAAACTTTGTTTCTTTGTTTAAGAAAATGGGGGCTGGGATCTGTATGGTGCCTGCCACCCCCCACCCCCAAAAAAAACAACAAACAGATAATATAAGTTCCAGACAGAAGATTAGTTTTTTCACATTCCCAAAGGACCCTAAAAGGAGAGCTGTATGGGCAATCAAATTAAAGAGAGAAGGCTTTATGGTAACTCAACACACCAGGTTGTGCCAGAGACATTTCGAGTTTGAATGTTTCTCTAAAGACCCAAGAGCAGCGCCATTTTTGTCAAAATCTGACGAATCCTGTTCATATTTGTCCCACGAATCTATCATTTAAGGTTGGATGTTAATGGTATATTCTACTTCGCTAATGTTATTGTTGTTGTTGTTGTTGTTGTAGGGTTTAACGTCATTTTTTCCAGAACACGATAGGCTATAAATGGCGGCTAGTATTAATGATGGAGGAAGAACACGAGAAAAAACCCGGAAAACACACCGACCCACGAGAAGCTACTGGCACGCTTTCTCACATACCCCATAGGCCGAATATGAGACTCGAACCCGTGTAGACAGAGGTGAGATGGCAGTGATCCAAACGGAGAGCGCTTTAGACCACTCGGCCACTTGGGCTATCTGGCTGATTCTCCAAACTTCTGATTCGGACCATGTGAAATATTATTCAGTTTTGTACAGGATTTAAATGTGAAATTAAAAATTTTTTTTAAAGATGATTTTCTCATTATGCCCGAACCCAAGTACGTTGAGCAGTTTAAATATATATTTAAGGTAACAAAATCCCGTTAGTACACGTGATCATGGTGTAGTTATATATAATGAAATGACGTAAACATTATTATTTTGCATCGGTAATTTAGTAGTGAAATATTTTTTAAACTTCTCGTTCAACTTTAAATAGTTTGCTTTATTAAGAACTAATAAAATTACGAAAACACTAACAAATAAGAAGAAATAGACTAAACGATGTTGAACTCAGTAGCGACAGTTTTTCCCGAGTATGCGTCAATGCTAGTTTTTCTTTTTATCGAGTTCAAGTATCATTCATTATTAGGTTGGAGCTCTTTCATATATAAAACTTCACATCATGTTCTTTTTTCCCCAATTAAAATATATCAAATAATTTTGAAGAGCAGAGCAAAAGGGACAGATGTCTCGTCTGTTTCGTTAAGTACAGAAGCTGAGTTGATCAAATGGAAAACTTGAAAAGTTAAAAAATTTTTAATTTTAATAAGTTATTAGGTTAAAGAAAGACAACAATAAATAAAACCTTGACAACCATGTGGCGACATCTCACAATTATTATATAGGATCTTTCTACCTGTTCTCTATGGGATGAGTTCTCCATAATTCATTATCAACAATGCCGGTGTGTACAGTGTCTCAAATGACGTCACTTCCGCTATTTGTGAAGGGGGAGGGAAGCGTGTTGTTTTATTCAAGACGGATCGGGATATATGATCGGTTTTTCATACATTTCTTCGTAACGAGTAAGAATGAAATGTTCAAATTTTCAGAAAGTGACCAATATACATATAGCAAATAATATAAAAAATGTGAGCGAATTTTATTTTTGCATGTTTGTCCCCTTTAAGTGACTGATTCGCATTCATGTATTCGATACACCGACTGAGACGTGTTCATGTAACTGATTTTGTATTCGATTAAATGACAGATTTATCCGTGTATCCGAGTCACTGACTTAGACTTACTTGTGTATTTGATAAATTGTCTTAGACTCATATATTTGATTAACTGACTTTGACTTATTCATGTAGTTGATTCACTGACTTAGATTAGTTCATATATTCGATTCACTGACAGATTTACTAAAGTATTCATTGACTTAGACTTATTTATGAATCCCAGTCATTGACTTAGATTTATTCACTAATTTGATTCAGAGACTTAGACATATTCATGTATTTGATTCACTGACTGACTTATTTGTGTATTCGATTCACTGGCTAGACTTATTCCCGTATTCAGATCACTGGCTTAGACTTATTAATGTAATTGTTTCAGTGACTTTGATTTGTTCATGCATGTCATATCCTGACTTAGACGTATTATGTATGTATTCAGTTCAACCACTTGCATTCCGGACGACATTCGTAGTTCATTAATACATATAACATATGCACTACATCATTAGTATGGTTGATTATGTTACGTCATATGAAGATTGGATACGTGTCGTATCACAATACCTTACTTGATGAATTAAAATTGACGGGAGAAAAAAAAAGAAACCAAAGTTGAAGTGTCGACTTTTGAAAACGAATTGACCCTTAAGGTTGAATGCATTGAACGTTAATATTTTATCACATTTACAACAGGGGAATCTTTGTAAACGGCCACATCTATCTTTATTCCTTGTATTCTACCATGTCAGTATTAAAACTTAAAAGGAGCCAGTGTTTCGACTCAATGAAATTCATAGGATATCTTTGCACGGTTTTGAGAGAGAGACATCTGAATATCCGATTAACGTCAAATGGTCATTCTTCAAAGATAAAAGTTATATAACGTAATTCAGAGATTTTGGCGTACGCAGTAAATGATATTCTTGGGAAATCATTTTTAGAAACCATTGCGTATGATTGGACAGAGTACAATTAAGGTGTTGTACACCTTGGACGTAATGTGAATTTCAAGTGCCAAGCTCGGTCGAAATTCTTTAGTCCGACATTTTCTTAGAGAGCGAGAAGTTTGGCTTTTAGGGAGCCTAAGTAAAGGAACAGCGCTTTCCTCGTTCAACAAGAAAGGGACGAGGTGTCTGTCAGTGTTGGGAGGCACAAGTTCTAAAGTTAACATTATTAAGGTACGCAATTTTAATTTCACGTTATATTCTATTGTTTTAATTGTTTTATTCAGTGTGATTGAGATGATAATGTTTCATATTCTGTATCGTTTTTTCTCTTCTTCAGTTTCATGGAAATGCGTAGATGTTAGAGTTGTTATGCAATTTATCTTATTCAGTATCAAGGAAATATGTTGATGTTATGCAATTTTTCGTTTTAAGTTTAAAGTTATTAGTTCCTTCGTAAAATCGACTGCATGCGATCCAAATGTTCATATGTGTAGGATTTCATAGGGTTATATGAAATAAATGTGAAATAATTTCCTTATTCGTTTAGGATGAAAATTAATTATCGTGAGTTAACGATAATTATCTAATTGCATTCGATTTTGGTTAAGATTTGTGTATTTTATGCAATTGTAATAGAACACGCAGTAATATACGCTAAATTGTCGAGAGATTGCTCAAGTAGTAATTTACGTCCTGTCGCAGTGGAACGAGGGCAGGGTACTACCGTATTAAGTCAGAGTTTATGCAATGTGTAGATAGCTAGGGTGTTCTGAGTAACATAGGTGAAGTAAGTACATCAAGAAAGTGGTACATAGAGCGATTTATGGATAATTTTGTTCTTCAAGGAAACAGCTTTCGAGAGGGAGTGATATTGACAGCCCGAGGACGAACTCCGGAAAAAAATAAAAGTGACGAGTAAAGTATGGCAAGAGGAAGTGATGAGTTCATACCAAAGGACTAGAATGTCCACACTGGATGAAGCAGTTGGAATAGAGAACAACTCGTGGAAATAGGAAACGTTGGAACAGGGTCGAGAGGAAGGTAATGCAATCATTCGTGGACATTGCCCTCTTTCTCAACTCGTTATGATGATGACATACATCCAAATTAGACACTGCTATTAAATCTTGTTGATATAACTTAAGTTGAATTGAAATTACCACTATACATTTGTTTGACTAAAAAAAATTTTTCTTGTTTACGGAGGCTCGTATTGCATTATTGCCTCTCAATAATCTTGCCCAGTTCTTTGTTGATATTCTTTGTTTTCACACACATCGGGTCATAACATCGAGGTAGGTCATTTCCTAGATAACGTAGCTAAATCCAATTAACTACCCCTCCGACTAAGAGGTTGACGTGACAACTTTTTATGTGTGTTTATGTCACCTAACATGTACACAGCATGTACTTTTAGTAGTCTTCAAATCAATACTATTTGTCTTTTTAGTATTAGTAGCAGTCGTAATAATAATAATAATAATAATACTAATAATAATAATAATAATAATAATAATAATAATAATAATAATAATAATAATAATAACAATAGTCGAGTAACCTTGTGTGAAATTTCTGTATGAAGATGATATTTTCATGTACAGTTCTAAATAATGATAGCAATACTCCTTATAAAATGAAAACACAAGTGTCGTTATAAAGTAGTATCTGAAAGTGTGTTCTTTAATATTTCTTCAAGTGGTGTATATTTATAAATTTGTTTTGCAAAATAGACTTATGATGCAGTTTATATTCTATATCTTCATTCAATACGTTTTATTATAGGAAATATATTAAGGATACATCTGGCCGATTTGACAAATAATTATAACTTTATTCAATGGGTTTTACCCTTAAGATGTAGAATTAGTTAACGTAGAAATATGTTTTGGCCAGATGTCCGTCATATGCGGCACACCAGTATGTTTACTGGGCGTTATGAACGTAGTTTCTCTAGCAAACTATTGGTGTGAGCCAAGTTACAAATATATATATATATATATATATATATATATATATATATATATATATATATATATATATATATATATATATATATATATATATATATATATATATATTAGTCAACCTATAAAGAAGCACAATAAAAAAGCACAGTTTCTTTGCCATTTCGAATCTCAGAAGAAGACACTTTGCATCTATATGTCTTTTTCTTGTTTTTATGTTTTTGATTAAGAAACCCCTTTTTCCAGTAGAACAACGTGAAAAACATACTCCGAATATCAAAATAACTTTACAAAATTACTTTGTCATGCTGTCAAGGTTATAATGAACTATATAGTACAGTCGCTTGTAGTATGAAGAGTTTCCAGAAGCGCGGAAAGACCCACCACCAAAAACAAAAAACGAAACAAATGCAGCGACAAAAGATTATTGCGAGCATGCTATTTAAAGAAATACACGCGAAATTGTAATATTTAAATATGTCATGTAATAGTTAAATTTGGAATTGTAATAATTAAATATGAAATTGTAATAATTAAATACGGAATTGTAATAGTTAAATATGTCAAGTAATATTTAAATTTGGAATTGTAATAATTAAATATGAAATTGTAATAATTAAATATGAGATTGTAATAATTAAATACGAATTGTAATAATTAAATATGGAATTGTAATAGTTAAATATGAGATTGTAATAATTAAATACGGAATTGTAATATTTAAATATGTCAAGTAATATTTAAATTTGGAATTGTAATAATTAAATATGAAATTGTAATAATTAAATAGGCAATTGTAATAGTTAAATATGAGATTGTAATGATTAAATACGGAATTGTAATAATTAAATATGAAATTGTAATAATTAAATAGGCAATTGTACTAATTAATCAATTAAAATGAAATAGTTTTGAAAATAGTGAGTTGCAGTTTACATACCTGCAGCAATATTGAATTGTACACAGTACGCACAAGATTGTAAATTGTAACAAAGTACATACAAGATTGTAAATTGTAACACAGCATATACACTATTGTAATTTGTAACAGTACTTACAAGATTGTACTGTAACAGTAAGTACAAGATTGTAAATTGCAACAGATTACGCACAATATCGTAAATTGCACCACCGTTAGCACAAGATTGCAAATTGTAACAACAAAGTACATACAACATTAAAAATTGCCACACAGTACTTATAAGATTTTAAATTAAAACACAATGCGCAAAAGATTATAAAATGTACCACAGCACTTACAAGATTGTGAATTGTAACACGGCAATTACAAGATTGTAAATTGCAACATTGTACGCATAAGACTATAAATCGTAACACAGTATGCACAAGACTGTAAAATATAACACAGTACTTACATGATTGTAATTGACACACAGTACGTAATGGATTGTAACTGAAACACAGTACTTACAGGATTGTAATTGAAACACAGTACGTACTTGTAACTAAACACAGTACTTACAGGATTGGGAACTGTAATACAGTACATGTACGTACAAGATAGTAAATTCCAACAAAGTACTTACACGACTGTTAATTGTAACAGCGTACTTACAAAATTGTGCATTACCACACAGTACTTACAACATTGTAAACTGCAATACAGTACGTACAAAATTGTAAACTGTTACACGATATGTACAAAACTAAATTGTAGCACAGTATATATACGTTTGTAAATTAAAACACAGTACGTACGAAATTATAAATTGTAACACCATACGTGCGATATTGTAAATTTTAACACAGTACGTACGAGATTGTAAACTGCAACACAAGTACATACAATATTGTAAATTCTAACACAGGACGTACAAGATTACAAACTGTATCACAATACGTAAACGACTGTAAATTGTATCATAGTACATACAATATAGTAAATTGTATCACAGTATGTACAAGACTGCAAATTGTATCATAGTACATACAATATAGTAAATTGTATCATAGTACATACAATATAGTAAATTGTATCACAGTACGTACAAGACTGCAAATTGTATCATAGTACATACAATATAGTAAATTGTATTACAGTACATACAATATAGTAAATTGTATCACAGTACGTACAAGACTGCAAATTGTATCACAGTACGTACACGACTGTAAATTATATCATAATACATACAATATAGTAAATTGTATCACAGTACATTCAAAATATTAAATTGTATCATAGTACATATATAGTAAATTGTATCACAGTACATACAATATAGTAAATTGTATCACAGTATGTACAAGATTGCAAATTGTATCACAGTACGTACAGGACTGTAAATTATATCATAGTACATACAATATAGTAAATTGCATCACAGTACATTCAAAATATTAAATTGTATCATAGTACATACAATATAGTAAATTGCATCACAGTACATACAATATAGTAATTTGTATCATAGTACATACAATATAGTAAATTGTATCATAGTACATACAAAATAGTAAATTGTATCACAGTACATACAAAATAGTAAATTGTATTATAGTACATACAATATAGTAAATTGCATCACAGTACATACAAAATAGTAAATTGTATCACAGTACATACAATATAGTAAATTGTATCATAGTACACACACACACATATATATATATATATATATATATATATATATATATATATATATATATATATATATAAAATTGTATCACAGTACATACAAGATATTAAATTGTAACACAATATGCACAATATATAAATTATAGCATAGTACATTGGAGAATGAAGACATTCTTTAGGGTTTCAGCATTACGCTTACTTTTCTTAACCTGCATAAAATATAAGATTTTGATTGATATATTTATATAAAATATTGGTCATAAGCTGAAACATTTTTTAATAATTTTCAACGGCTTCCTGTTGGTGTTGTATAGACTCATAAATTAGCATTCGGAATAAGGGGATAACAGTTAAGTATAGCTTTAAAATTTAAGTTAATAATCTCTTGATTTTCCTGTTAAAGTGACTTTCCTAATTTCCAGGGAAAATATATTTGTACATATTTATTCAACAGTTCTATTAAAAGATATAATGGCATAAGTTGTACCTTGATATAAAAAGAAAACACATATCCTATTTTATACATGAAAAAAAAAAGATGTAAGGTTTAAAGCGATAAACAAAACACATCTCTTACGGTTGCAAGTCTGCGCATGCCCAGACATGTTGTCGCAAATGCTCTAGTAGTTCTAGATCTATACAGTTTGTAATCTGTAGAACTTAAATAGACCCTGATGTGTCAACGCTTGATGCAACGATAGACCAGAATCGATGTTGCTTGCAGCAAGAATATACATTATTATAGATCATATACGGTAATACAAAATGGTTTCATAAATATAATTATCAATTAGCATACAGGGGCCCCGAGTGGTCGAGTGGTCTAAAGCGTTCTACGTTACGGATCACTGCCATCTCACCTCTGTCTGCCTGGGTTCGAGTCTAAGATTCGACTAATATAGTTATGTGAGAAAGCTTGTCAGTAGCTTCTCGTGGGTCGGTGGGTTTTCTCCCGTGGGTTTTCCCGGGTTCTTCTTCCACCAATAATACTGGCCGCCATGCATAGCCTATCATGTGCTGAAAAATGGCGTCAAAACCTGCAATTACTACAACTTCCAATTAGCATATATTGCTTATTATCTTTGAAGAATTTTAAATGTCCATCATTATCTCGATCGACAGAAGCAGAAAAGTAATGAAAACCTTGGGATATTCAAGCCCTGGCTGATTATTTCCCATTAATCATACTCTTATGCCACTGGTTACATTTATGTAGTACCAGCGAGTTGTTTGGGATTTAGACAAGAGAGCTGGTGTGTTGGATATATGCGTGACCAAATTACCGGTGCATGCATCAAATGTTGGTTTCAATATGTCGGAAGAAATAGTTGCATTGGGAGAAAGACCCTTCTGCTATTTATAGTAGAACTTATTTCGAGTGAAATAAATGCTAGCTATTTTCTATAAATTTGCGATGAAATTAGATCCCCGAAATTTCTGCGTAATCTAACCCTGAGTTGTGTGTGAAAAACAGTGTATTTAAATAATGGGTTACGCTTGCACATGCAAAAATGTTAAACTTTTAACATATGATTGAGTGCATAAAAACTAATATTCAAAGTTGATGTACAACGATATTAACTTCCACTAAAACGTCCCATACCGGCTATGTTTCACGGTTGTATTCGATAGGCATATGGCTTCCACACACAGGCAAACTATTTCACACCATATGAATTTGTCACAAGGATAAAGCATTGCACACCCCACGTGATGTTGTCACACGGACAGACTATTTCACACCTGCAAAGGTAGAGGAGAATAACAATTATCTTGTTACCTTTTTCTAATCTCTTCGACACGTGACTCATATTTCCTCTGTTTATGGCTATTCGTGAGAGAGGTATTCATATTTTGATTTCTTGCGTATATTTCAAGGTACCTTTGAGAAGACCATCATCGAACAAATATGAATTAATTTCAAACATTAAAAGTGTACGCGCATATTATTCGAAAGCAAGGCGATTGTCAGTCAAAATTGTCTTAAAAAAATCCTGTTTCATGACGATCGTAAGATGAAATGGCAAACAACTCACATTTCGTCATTTGGCTTAAGTATGTCAATAAGGAAACAAAATTATTAGTTTGAAACTAAAAAGGTCTATGAATCTTTAAAAGATATCAACCCGATTATATTTATGTATGTATGTATGTATGTATGTATGTATGTATGTATGTATGTATGTATGTATGTATGTATGTATGTATGTATGTATGTATGTATGTATGTATGTATGTATGTATGTATGTATGTATGTATGTATGTGTTGTAGCGTGACAATGCCGCTTGATATATTGATATATTTACTTCAGGTCGTACAAGGGGCATCGAGTGGCCGAGTGGTCTAAAGCGCTGTCCGTTACGGACCACTGCCATCTCACCTCTGTCTGCGTGTGTTCGAGTATAAGATTCGTCAAATGTAGTTATGTGAGAAAGTTTGCCAGTAGCTTCTCGTGGGTCGGTGGTTCTTTCCGGGGTTTGTCCGGGTTCTTCCTCCACCATTAATACTGGCCGCCATGTATAGCCTATATTGTGCTGAAAAATGGCGTTAAACCATAACAAACAAAAACATCAGTTCGTACACATAATCACCTTCATTGTCTGGAATTCATTTATTTCCGATAACAATCGACAGCTATACGACTATGATACATATTCCAATATGGTAATTACTTTGCCAATCCTGAGAAAATCTGATTTACCTGGTATTTATTTACCCATACTTCTTTGACATCTGAAATATGTAGATTACAAACCAAATAGAACATGTACATTCGACGTAGATGGAAGAGCTCAAGAATCTCCGCTTCGGATGTAATTCGTACCATAAGATAACTGCTGTATCCGACACACACGTGCATGTATTTAGAATTCCCAGAGGCGGAGTCAAGATCGCTTACAGCGAATGCTTTATGGAGCATCTCACCTCAGCGCCGCCAATCGTAATTTTAGTGAGGCTTCGCTTCCCATTCAGCATCGCGGGCAAACACAAGAGTTAACAAAATCAACTCATAAATCATCACGTGTGCAGTCAACGGAGAAAACTTCACTGATGGTAAAAAAAAAATATTTTAGACCTTCTAAATAAAACTTTATAAATGACACTTAACTTAGACAACTTCGACCGAATTATCCAGGAGTGCTGGTATATCAATAATAGATTCAGCAAAAGGGCAATAATGTTAGAATACTTTTAAAAAAAATAAATCCTTATCGCAAATTCTTTGCTAATTTATACTAGCTTGAATAACTTTAATACTAACCCAATATTCAAGTATTGCCAGCATCTTTTTGAAAATCTAATTTAGTGATTTCCTCGCTATAATATGTCAAAGGTATCCGTTGTTAATAATAGATTTAATGTTTTAGCTCCGATGATTCGAACAAATATGTAACATTATTGACTAGCCTTACCATTACTTTATCTAATTATTTTTTATTTCCAGGAAGCAGAATCTAATACAGAGATTAGCTGGAAATAAAGTGTCATTGTTGACGGTTTACTTTTACAGTATTTCTTTTGTCTACCTCGAAATATGTTTTGTATATCATCGTAATAAGGTTAAATGACAAAGGTTTTTAAAAAATATTTATGCGTTTGAAAAATCGAATATCCATCAATACATTATGATGAAGAAACAAGAGTTAAATCCCTTTGTCTAAGCTAATCAAGGACAGCAAACATGGACTGGCATAGGAGTGTATTGAACTCGCGATCTTTAGATTACAATCATGATGTTGTATAAACTGAGCTGCAAGGTATATTAAATATCTTTGTGTACAAATCTGTCTCTTTAATTGTACATGTGTACAGATGACTCTTTAATTTTGCTCAAGTACAAATCTATCTCTTTTATTGTGCATGTGTAAAAATATGTCTCTTTCATTGTGCATGTGTACAAATCTGTCTCTTTAATTGTGCATGTGTACAAATCTACCTCTTTAATTGTGCATGTGTACAAATCTGTCTCTTTCATTGTACATGTGTACAAATCTGTCTCTTTCATTGTGCATGTGTACAAATCTGTCTCTTTAATTGTGCATGTGTACAAATCTATCTCTTTAATTGTGCATGTGTACAAATCTGTCTCTTTCATTGTACATGTGTAAAAATCTCTCTTTCATTGTACATGTGTACAAATCTGTATCTTTAATTGTGCATGTGTACAAATCTATCTCTTTAATTGTGCATGTGTACAAATCTGTCTCTTTCATTGTACATGTGTACAAATCTGTCTCTTTCATTGTGCATGTGTACAAATCTGTATCTTTAATTGTGCATGTGTACAAATCTGTCTCTTTAATTGTGCATGTGTACAAATCTATCTCTTTAATTGTGCATGTGTACAAATCTGTCTCTTTCATTGTACATGTGTACAAATCTGTCTCTTTAATTGTGCATGTGTACAAATCTGTCTCTTTAATTCTACATGTGTACAAATCTGTCTCTTTAATTCTACATGTATCCATAATGTTTAAAACGTGCTTGATTTAAAACAATCTGTTATTGATGTTGAATGATTAAATCGAGAAAAATAATAATTTCTAAAATATGTAATATGTCATTTTGAATTTTCAAAATGTTCCGTAAAATGAGTTTTTAACGTTTGTTTTCATATAAGAAGTCAATTACAGTACATTTCTAAAGAACCAATAATGTGCGTTTGTCTTACGATCGAGCTGGAGTCGCCTGTCAACCTTCTGATATTAATATTACATCAGATATTATTTTCTTGCAAATCAGTCATAGTTCGCTGTATGTTATCTGAACCTGAGGCACATCCACCAAACATGTACAACTTTAAAATGTTTTGTTTAAAAATAAAAACTTTCTTTAAAAAGACTCTTGGCTCGTTATTGTCTCTAGGATTAATGCAAGATGACATTTTATGAAAATATCGGTATCAATTAGTTAATAATATTCAACTTTTTATTTTTTAATTTTTTTTTAACCTTCCGTAAAGTTCTACCTTCGAGTTTTAGTCAGGAATGTATTACTTTCGTGGCAATAATTTCGATCAATAAACTAATTTAAAATTGTCGATTAATAGCCATCTACGACACACGTCAATTTTATCGCTGAGAGAACTACGTAACTTGAGTGCTGCCAACAGGTTCACTAAATTAACACCGACACAAAATAAATGAAATATACATTGGTATTGCATGACTGCACTCACGGCTACATTGCTGCGCCAACCTCAGGTTGTTCAGTTTGGTTGTACATGTACTGAATTTAGAATAAATGACATCGCGGAAGAATTTTTACGAAACGCACACGAGGCTGTTCACATATGCTGTTTACATAGGCTCTTTGAATTATTATTATTATATTTTCATTTTGATGCTGTAACTGATAATATTTGCACCATTGATTGGACATTTTATATAATTCTGTTAAAACAAAATGGAGATATAAAAGTTAGTACACGCAAAACAATAATTTATGATTCTTCGACAAGATGCAACGGTATATAGAAATGTAACTTTTCAATACCATAGTCTCATATTAGAAACTGTAAGTGAATTTAAATATTTGGAAAACATGTTTACAAGTAGTGAGCCCTGTAACAAACTTAGCAGATAAATTTTTATTTCAATTAAATACGTACAGTCGGCTCCAGATATGTGCATATCGTATAACTGCATATTCCGCTTTATTGCATAACTTTGTGTAGGTCCCGATTTGTTACCATTGTTTTCAATGGATATCAATGTCGGACAATTGCATATCGTCTATATGCATATATCGCATAATTGCATACATTTTTCTTGTCCGAACATGCATTATTATGTGTTAAGTTGCTTCGGATAACTGCATTGTTCAAAATTGTTCCTTTCAAAATGAAAAGAAACCGAATGTGAACATTGGCAGTCAATGTTGATTAATGAGGTCTGTTAATATCAACATCACAGCTATTAGATCTCCTTCGGTCACCAGGAGGCGCTATAGTAGATAACCATAAATATTACACTGATGACATTAGCTCTCTGATTCTCTGTTGATCACCAGGAGGCGCGATAGTAGACAACCATAATAATTAACCAAGCATGGTCGACGGCTTTAACACTCTTTAGCTTTAACACAAACTCGCATCGCCCTCGTTAAGAACCCGATCCAGTCTGGTCATTAAATTCGATAGATTAAGACTGGAGCGCTGACCACAAGTCTGCTCCTCGATCTACTGACAAAACTGACCTCCATTCGATACCAGAGCAAATCGCGTCACATTTTTATGAACTAGGCCAAATGGGGGTTTGTTTCAGAGAAATAATGGGTATCAGTATGCATGCTGCACCAGATACACGTCAGAACATGAACGCCGGTTTAGTGCATACGCCTCCTAATTGCATATCATAGCATCGGTCCCGAGGCCATGCATATAAGCGGAGCCGACTGTACTGATAGAAATTGGTTAGTATTAATGTATCCCATACGCTCGAACTAAATTCGTGGCATTTAAACTGTATTGGAGTAGGGGTGGGTTTGTCCTAATATTTCACTATACATGACTCGATGAATGGGTTTAGCATGTTAGTCATTTTTGTTTCTATTCCATAAAAGGTCAAGCGATAATTTAAAACAGAATCGGTGATGTAGAGTTTAAAATTCATGACGGGCTCTTTTTAGTCGGAACTTTGATGATTTTAGTTTGAAATCATATCCTAATGCGTACCTAAATGATACCTATTATTTATCTAAATGATACCTAATGTATACCTAAATTATACCTAAATAATGTCCATCCTAAAATGTATTGAACTTCTATCAAGCTGGGCAATGAACAAAACATGATGAGCAATCGCACGAAAGTTGTTTTCAGGGTATTTAAATATAGACCAGTTTTAAAATTTCCCTGATAATTTGTATCCTTATATCAAATGCTAACATATTTATTGACCATCTAAACAATTTGGTCACCCGTATGTATCTCATTATGGTTTATGAACTGAATGGAAAGATTAGTTTCAAAGTAAGTTCATATTGTAACACACAAGAGGTCGCACAAGGAAGCTTTGCCAGTGCGACTGAAGTTCCGTTGTTTCTCCTCTTTCCGAAGATCCCAAAACAACAGTTGTCATCAATATCTCAAGACAATAGTCATCATCAAGATCTCAGGACAACGGTCGTCATCAATTAAGGGTTCTTCAGCTCGCGAATATCACAAAAAATGTTTCTCTAGTCACTAACAATCAGACATTCACGAGACCCTAAATTCACATTTGCATGAATGTTATCTTTCACATTGGTATGAGCCATCTGTAAGCTTTTCCAAGCCGTAGATTGCACGACATAGACCACAAATCGCAAGCCAAGCAACTAACAAAAATAAATGCTCTTATCTCAAATTACTAGACATATATACTTAACATTATGTAGATAATGTTTTATGTTAAGAATCAGTCACTGTTCATTTTACGAAATCAATCATGCTACAATAAAGTCTTGTCTATTCGAAAATATATATTATTATCCTTGATATTTGATGTTATATGTCACTATAACGATTGTTTGGTTACTCCCTCGCACGACAAGTCACATATTGCTTGTCCTATTATTCCTATAAAGAATTATTTTGTGTGTTATTGCTTAAGGACAGCCATGTATCTACACACATAATAAACGGTGTCGTGTTATTAAATTGTGGCAAACAATATGGACAATGCGAAATCCTAAGTTTATTTCAGAAATCAGCAATTCCAATTTGCAATACAAAGTATATCATGTCTGGCCATATAAATTATAAAGCATGTCTAAGATACAAGTTATACAGCATGTCTAATATACAAAATATAAATGATATCTAATATGGCCATACAAATTATAAAGCATGTCTAATATACAAAATATAAAGCACGTATAATATACAAGTTATATATCACGTCTAAAATATATAACTGATGTCAAATACACAAAATATAAAGGATGTCTAATATACAAAACATAAATGATGTCTAATTTACAAAATATAAATGATGTCTAATATGTCTATATATATATATCCCTGCAGCAGTATTAGAACTTTACTTTGAGTCGTCGCCAAATTGCAATGTGGTGTTCATCGTAACCAACAAAAATAAATCAAGAACAGCTGTTAAAACGTTACTAATGTGCAAAGGCTAGTCATGTGACCTGTCAAAAATAACAAATTACGACGGCTACCAGAGCCATGTTTGTTTGATAACCTAAACACAATCTAACTTGTCATTAATTCAGATAGTATCAATTTCCTTCCCCTTAAATCAAGGAGCACCTAAAATCGATGTTTCTGAAGCTTGTTTTCACAAGTAGGTGTAGTCGTAGAGCGTCTTGGAGCTGAAGTGAAATTATCAAGATAAAAAGTTCAAATTAATTTTTTTCTTTTAGCACTTTGATGACTAAAGATCATTTTATTTACTTTTGGAACCATTGTGTTTGTTAAATTACGAGATCAAAATTTCACACAAACAAATAACCTTTTCGTCATTTTTAGCACAAAATTTCAATAACTCGCACTATGGATGAATAATGTAAATATAATGTATTCTGGTTTTACTCCACATTCCTCTTAGAAAACTTACTGGGCCGTCTAAATAAATATTTTTAAAATGATATGTAATTTATCTATATTTAATGAGTAGGAAATATGATTAAAAATCCCAATGTTGAATAAAAGTATCTTAAAAGCATTATCTTATTTATTGCAGCTATTGTTTATAATTTGAGATGTTGGTTAAGCTGATCATACCTTTTTATGTTGTGGACGGTTTAAAAAAGCCAAAGCTTTATATTATCTGAAACTTGGTTATGGAGAAAGTTACAGAGTGCGACTAGAATGGACATCACAGGGGTAGTAAGCTCTGTAGTTCTATAATTTAGAAGGTGCAAAATTGTTTGGAGCAATTCATTCTGATCAGCAGGAGTTGCAACTATGCTGGGTAACGAGCGTTTCCTTCCAATGTTTGTTTTCTTTGTCACCACGAAAAGAACTGGAATGACAGGTCAAATGACTTTATTCATATTACACAAGAAGTTTATTCAGGGATTTGTCGAAATGAACTAAATGTCAGTAATGTTTGTCCTGATTTATAACAAGGATTGATTTTCAGTTTCTTTTTTCTTTTCCATGCACAATGGCGACTAAGGTACATGGAAGGAGAAAATAAATTAATCTGCATATTTAAAATATCTAGCAAACTCATGAAAGTAAGAAATAAGGTCACTGTGATCTGTGTCTCATAAGTGTGAATGTAAGTTCTTAGAAAGTAATGACCTTTCGTTTAATGATTGTTTATAAGCAATGGAATTCAGTAACGCACGTTTAACTGGTTTACAGAATCACGACAATGTGCATGCATCCCGAAAAGCTTCATGACTGTCTGAACATCAGTGTTAGATAACTAGACCTAAATGCAAAACCATCCGGTAATTCTAGCGGAGGGTGGGGGGGGGGGGGCGTATTATATGTCACTATTATCTTTGTTTTCCTCTGGTGCGTGTTACTCTTAAAAAAAATAATTCCAACAAGCTTAATGGATGTTCAGACAAGAGTTTCCAAAAAAGGGCCAATTGCAAAATTGTAACGAAATCACTGAACCATGAAACGTTAGTAACTGTGACTGTCCGTTGACCATGGTAAGTAGTATACCATTTGCTTATTTGGAGAAGTATCCCGCATGATGAATACATCTCATAAAGTTATGTGACCCTTCATGCGACAGTGCCCTGGAAATTGAACTTAATGCAAAGTCTGACATGCCAGACGCCGCTGTCTCCCAAATTAATTTGATATATAGTAATTCGCATGCAAGCTTATATAAATTGTTTAAATAGCATGGCAATCTAACCAGGCCTGGATTTCACCGTCAAAAGTCTATGCTGAATTTAAATATAAGTTTAGATTTCAGATCTGAAATTGATGCCTGAATGAAACTTGACCAATCAAATTTCTTCAATTGGGATTTAACTTCAGATTTACATTAGTGAAATTGAAGACATCATCATTACCAAGAAAAATATCAAAGAAACCAAGTAGGATTTAAACGGCCTTGAAGATCAGTACCAGATGGGTTTTTAAACGGTTTATGTAACTACTACACAAAATAAAAATTATTAAAAAGTGAAGTATACTTTAAATCTAAGTCAATATATGTCAGTATCATAACAAGAGCAATGCCATGTATTCTAAATACATTGAATTTTAATCAGAGAGAAAAAAGTATTTTCGTCACATTGTCCTCGCTAAGCAAACTAATAAAGTAATCAAAATACCTTGATTTCAGTCAATTAATAGGCTTGAATGTGAACTTAAATGTAATACGTATTTGTGGGATACATCAACGCTGGATACGCCTTTCAGGAATACTTTCGAATTTAATTATTTTCAACTAAAATTAATCTTTATTCAAAATGTCCTTAAAGAAATACACCTAGTGAATTTCTTATTTTTTAAAATATAATTACTTGCCCAAATACAACATTATAACCGAATGTAAAGAAGATAGGATAAACCGTTTACTTGGTTTATACTGAAGATTTCTGTTGTTATGTATATATTGTGTTTAGATTTTTGACACTTTATTGTAGATTTTTGACACTTTATGGTAGATTTTTGACACTTTATTGTAGATTTTTGACACTTTATTGTAGATTGCATATAATCAATAATTGTGTTGACATTTTTTAAAATTAATTTCACACTGGATGGTTGAGTCAGGTGGGCTCTCTTGCGACGTGGGTTATTGACATGGGTCTCGTAAGAAGTACTGAAACATGGCTCAAATAGGAAAACACTGCCATGTTGAATCTGTACGTGTTTATACAACCAAATAGAATCAGATGAAGCATCACGGATAACAAAAGATATAGAAATAAATTTTGAAGCATTTAAGAAAATAACATCAGTTACAACAACAAAAGGGTGGACGATGGATACCATCATCTAGGAATTAACACTCCTCTCTATTTCTAACTTTTTTCCATATACATAAAACACCAAGACCATCAGACCCAGTGGCACAATGCTGCATCCAAATACCAATTAGTCAGTATTCTCCTAAAACCTAAATCAGATATACAAGGTGGTATCGAACCTCGAACCATCAGAAATGCGGGACTAGTACAACCGCATTAATAGGCTGTCACATAGGATTGTACACACTTTTGTAACAACAACACAGAGTATTTCTAAATTGTTAGGGACAATTTTAGATCTAGATACCCAGAAGAGAGGAGGACACCGGTACTGAGAATCAAGATGAAGGGAAGTCCAAGGAACAATAAACGACAGGAGGACACCGGAGCAAACAAACCAGAATGAAGGAAGACTGGTTACCATTACGTAACCCTCCGTCAAAAAGCCCTTCTAAGGGCTACTGCCATGTAGCCATTACACAGCTCTCATTTGGTACGAAAGCTCTATTTGACAAGCTCTTTTGAGAAACCTAACTTGATCAGTTTCGAACAGCGCCAATCAAAATTCACAATCCATCTAACCTAACAGTGACCAACCTGCATATGTCACATAGACATTCTAGAATTAAAATTGTTAGGGACTTACAATACGTACACTGGGTACTAAAAACATTGGTATGTTAGGAGTTAGAAAAAATCTTCAACTACACAAAATTTGATTTAATTACACGGGTGGCTTACGGGTGGTATTTTTTGTGTCCATTAGTGAAACTGGACCTGATTTGAAATAAGTATGGCTAGGGCGTTTCAAGGCTGTCAACATACATTGGCTGGCTTATCGGACCTTTTCCTTCTTTCTCGCG
This sequence comes from Unio pictorum, assembly GCA_030141615.1. Classification (NCBI taxonomy): domain Eukaryota; kingdom Metazoa; phylum Mollusca; class Bivalvia; order Unionida; family Unionidae; genus Unio; species Unio pictorum. The sequence goes on from JARLTB010000026.1 coordinate 4,449,879, forward strand.
ACCAGAAACCTTCAACATGACGAGACGTGAAAACCATTTTTCACCAGTCATTATTTGGTGCCATTGCACCTCTAGTACACACCTTCCGATTGGTTGATAGGGTAGAGTGCGTATGTATGTAT
>JARLTB010000026.1:4455000-4570000 GCA_030141615.1 Unio pictorum
ACACGTTATTTCTGATTGCTACAAATTGAAAAATAGGCATCAGAATCAAGATAGACCTGTTCCAAATGCTCTTATTTCCAAGAGGTCAAGGTCACAGTCATGTATTGAAAGCAATACAATTGTTGGGTCTAATAAATCCCAGTCTGATTTTGATATGGAGAATTATGAACCATTCATATCGAAGGGTTCTATATCACTCTTGGGTGATTCAGCCAATCCCACCCCTATTAAAATTTTAAGGGACACAGGAACCTCTCAGAGTCTTTTATTATCAGGTACTTTGCCTTTTTCTGAGAAGTCTTCTTCTAATGAAAGTGTTCTTATTCAGGGAGTAGAGTGCGGCGTTGTTAATGTTCCTCTCCATTGTGTAAATTTGTCATCAGACTTAGTATCAGAACCTGTGACAATCGGAACGGTCTCGGTTTTACCTGTTGAGGGAATAGATTTATTGCTAGGCAACGACTTAGCTGGAGACAAGGTTGTGGTTAATCCACTTGTAACTGACAAGCCTAATTTGGATCAGAAAGATGATCCAATTGAAAAAGAAATCCCTGATATATTTCAAGCTTGTACAGTTACTAGAGCTATGGTAAAGAAAGCTCTTGAGAATGAAGTTGAAAAGGGCAGTATTCCCTTATCTGACACCAGCGTGGGTCAGGTTTATGATGTTATAGAAGCCAGCATTCCTTCAACTGACGCTTGTATAGGTCAGGTTTTTGATGAGGTCACTTTTACTCTTGGTTTAGATCAATTAGAAGGTATTGATCATAGAGATCCTCTTTTGACAACTCATTCTCTTTATTCTAATCAGGGTGATGATTTTGAGAGTGATGTTACAGAAGGCAGCATTCCTTCAACTGGCGCTTGTATAGGTCAGGTTTTTGATGAGATCACTTTTACTCTTGGTTTAGATCAATCAGAAGGTATTGATCATAGTGATCCTCTTTTAAAAACTCATTCTCTTAATCAGGGTGATAAACGACAGTCACTTGTCGTCGAACAGGAAAAAGATCCTGAGATCTCCTGTTTGTTTCAAAGGGTCATAAATGAGACTGAAGTTACTGAAGTTCCTGTCTGTTATTTCATTAAAAATGGAATTCTTATGAGAAAATGGAGACCTTCCGAGGTACTTGCTGGTGATGAGTGGTCAATGAACTATCAAATAGTAGTTCCAGAACCTTACAGACAGGAAATACTTAATTTGGCCCATGAAACTCTTTTGGCTGGTCATTTAGGGATTAATAAAATGTATCACAAGATCTTAACTCACTTCAATTGGCCAAAAATCAAAAGTGATGTTGTCAAATACTGTAGATCTTGTCATACTTGTCAAATGGTAGGAAAACCCAATCAGAAGATACCTAAGGTTCATCTGCAACCTATTTCTGCCTTTGACAAACCATTTAGTAGAATTGTGGTAGATTGTGTAGATCCCTTACCCAAGACCAAGTCAAGTAATCAATACCTGTTGACCATTAGGTGTGTGTCAACAAGGTTTCCAGAGGCTATTCCGTTGAGGAATATAAAATATAAAACTGCAGTAAAGCTTTGATAAAACTTTTAACTCAGTATGGCATTCCCAAATTTATTCAGTTTGACCAAGGTTCAAACTTCATGTCTGGAATTTTCCAGCAAGTTATGCATGAATGCCCAATTCAGCAATTCAAGTTAAAAATGAAACTATGGTTTGAAAGAACTACAAGGGAGAGACCTTTTGAGTCTGATCATGGAGTTGTGTTACTCTTGTTCATTCTTCTTACTTTTCTTCAAATTAGATATTACAGCCCTTACAAAGTTAAGAAGAAAATGAATTAGTTAAATTATAGTATTATTGCTCCTGGGATCTAAATTAATTATAGGAGTACCAGTATATTGAAAGAGATAGCCATGTTAAATATGTAATTAATTTAGTTGTACCTGTCCCACTTGGTGAAGGAATATCATCGGATTTTACTGACATTGGAGCGACAAATTGTTGGAATTCAGAAGTTATGACAAATCTAGACCAGAAACATTTACATTTGCAAGTGCAAGAAAGAAATGAACTGAAAGTCATTATTATTATATGAGCACTTATGTCCAGATATTCTTACAAGGACAAACAAAATGTTCATGACGTTGAAATTGAAAATTCCAAACAGCATCCATACAGGATGAGTCCACTCAAACAGGATTACTTGAAAAAGGAAATTAAATATTTGCTGGAGAATGATTTTATCAAGCCCAGTAAAAGTGATTGGAGTTTACCATGCATACTTGTTTCAAAACCAGATAAAACTTTCGTATGTGCACTGATTATAGGAAGGTGAACAGAGTGACAAAAACAGATTCATTCCCATTACCAAGAATTGATGATTGTATTGATAAAATTGGGAATGCCAAGTATGTCACCAAATTTGACCTTCTGAAAGGATTTTGGCAGATTCCACTAACGGAAAGAGCAAAGGAAATTGTGACTCCAGATGGACTCTACCAATATAAAGAAAGTCCATTTCAACGTCTCATAAAAATGTTTATCTCTGGTCTAGAAAATTGTGACGTCATCATCTACAACGACACCTGGATAGAACATGTTGCAACAATTCGAAAATTATTTGACAGACTCACTGATGCATGTTTGACTGTTAATTTATCTAAAAGTGAGTTATGCCGTGCTTGTGTGACTTTCCTAGGACATTTTGTGGGACATGGACAAGTTAAAAGTTTGAGGCTATTTCTTGATAATATAATTGTAGACACTCTTTCCGGAGTATAATTTATTATATTGTGTAATTTGTACTAATTCTTTTAATCTCAGATGTAAATTGGTTTGTGATAAAAAGAAAGTTTTATCATATAAACCTTTCTTTTTATTTTATGGGGGAAGGTGTTACGGTTATTGGATTTATTTATTTTTTATTGTTAAATCCAAATTTGTCATTTAGGGTTTAATATCCATTAATTGGGAAATTATTCTAGAAAGTTTAGGCTGATTGTAAACAAGTTTTGACCTTAGCTTGTTTGACCTAAATCCTGACCTTGCTTTAGACATTGTCAACAAGCCTCTAACACTATTGGTTAATTTCAAGGACAACTTTTTATTTTTAGTAATTAGTGGCTTATTTTCTTCTGGATCATTTTATTATTACGTGACTAGGTGAAGGTAGACTCTTCCTCTGACCTTCTATCAATTTCTAGAAAAGCGCGTGATCACTTGTTTACTTCAGAAGAACAGTTATATATAGCTGAATTTTGGAAGCTAACAGTAGTAGATGTTTGGGCTTTATTATTATTAAGTTGTGTATTTCATGTTTGAGTGTTATTTTGTTCTGGACTTTGTGTCAATTCATTGAAGAAAGAAGAATTATCTGGAAAAGGACATATATTTCATAATTTCATCTGGATGATATTAAAACAAGAACTGCATCACGTGACATTGTCAGCCATTTTGGATTACATCGTCAAGATTCGAACCTGGAACTATTAGAACATTTATTTATCAGGACTCTTACAATTCCATTAGTGGATTATTTTTGTGAATTCTATATTTGTTGGATTTGATTCTCTAAAACCGTAAGTTTATTTATTTTATGAAAAAAATTGTACTTAATAAATCATTGTAAAAGTTATACAAGCTTGTTAGTTTTCACTCTTTCTGTGTTGCTGCTTATTCGAGCCTAAGCACGTAACAATATATATATATATATATATATATATATATATATATATATATATATATATATATATATATATATATATATATATATATATATTCAGTGTTTAGAAATTGGCGTCAGCATCTCTTAAATCTTACATACTTTGTATATATTTTGGGTATGCGTGCGTTGAACGCGACTCTAAGTCCTTGCTTTCTTTACCTCCACATCCTGAATTTCTTGATTTAAGACAAATTTGATTATTCGGCGATGTTCGACGGGACTTGGAGTCGTGGGTCAAGGCTATATTAATCTCCGAATATGCTTAAGAATGCATGCATGAGAGGAATTCATACGCATAGTCCCAATATGTACGAGAATTCAAGTATAAGAATAATTGCTATATTGCTATACATAGTCCCAGTATACTTGGGATATCAAGTATAAGACGAATTGTTACGCATAGCCCCAATATGCACGGGAATTCAAGTACGATAAGAATTGTTACGCATCGTCCCAATATTCACGGGAATTCAGGTATCAGCGGAATTGCTACACATAATGCCTTGAAATCATCCTTTTATTTCATCTCTCTTATTGGGTTTAGTGTGGCAAAACTGGTTTACTCATGGAAAGCTTAAAATGTAGTAGCCAAAACCCTTTGTATAATGACGTAATGAAGTAGCCAATACTATTTGTATAATGACGTAACGAAGTAGCCAATACCCTTTGTATAATGACGTAATGAAGTAGCCAATACCCTTTCTATAATGATGTAATGAAGTAGCCAATACCCTTTATATAATGACGTAACAAAGTAGCCAATACCCTTTGCATAATGAGGTAATGAAGTAGCCAAAACCCTTTATATAATGACGTAATGAAGTAGCAAATACCCTTTGTATAATGACGTAACAAAGTAGCCAATACCCTTTGCATAATGAGGTAACGAAGTAGCCAATACCCTTGGTATAATGACGTAATGAAGTAGCCAATACCCTTTGTATAATGAAGTAACAAAGTAGCCAATACCCTTTGCATAATGAGGTAATGAAGTAACCAATACCCTTTCTATAATGATGTAATGAAGTAGCAAATAACCTTCATATATTGACGTAACAAAGTAGCCAATACCCTTTGTATAATGACGTAATGAAGCAGGATACAAGTTGGTAACTTGTTATATTAAATTTAAATATAAATCATTGAAAATAGTCAGAAAACTCTAAACATTACTTCAGAGATACCTCAGAACTTACTGAATTCTTTTAAAACAACACACAATAAGACATTGAAATGTGACAGATGTATTAGAACATAATACTGAATAACAGAGTGCCGAGTTCTTTGGAGATAAAACTCCAGCTTTCTAGTCTAGAATGAAATATCACGAGCACAGACATTCTATGCTTAACATAGGGGAGTGAGACATACAGCATACATGACAGTCCGGTCAAGACCCTCGTATTCGAGAAACAGCGAGTTAGTTTCGTATTCAATAAGTTCATCATTCAACAATATATCACACTTTCCACACCAATGTCATGTCCAATTCTGCCAGTAGTTCATGATGGACAAGTTGCTATCAGCTCCAGTGTTACATTTATGTTCTCTGATGTATCGGACCAGGCAAGACTATACAGGACGATCTGAATCTGAGGGTTGTAATGGGATTGTTTCTATATCCTTTTGGCATTAATTCGGAACAGGTGCGAAACGGCCGAATATAATCAGATTTTCCAGTAAACATTGCAAGACTGATTATGAGACATTTCTATCGCAATCTGTCACAGCTCAACACAAGTTAGTTCTCGTACCTTCAGTTTTTAAAATTATTGCGCATTACAGAATATTCTTCAGCTTTGTGAGAAAACAAATCCCTCCATTTCGCTATGCGGTGCGCTAGACTGAACTGTTAATGTTTATGATACACTAAAATATTCTTGTCCAAACCTTTTAAATTAGAACACATTTCCAGATAACGCATGAATTATGTACATACTTAATAACTATCATTTTAATTAATCTTGCTTCACTGTGATTTAACTCTTTGCGATGGAAATACTGACACATGAAAAGTGTCAACATTTATAGCAGCGTCAATGATACTCTATGTGTGAAAGTTTAATTCACGACGCATGCTCGGAAAGGCTTTTTGATGTTTGACATCAAGAAAACTAGAAATGTGGACATCATAAACACAGCGTTCAAAGAAAGAAAATATTAAGAAATGAAAACAACAAAAAGTCAATATATAAGACGAATTATATTCAGAAAGTTGTTTGTTTATTGTTTGTTTGATTAGGATTTTGACGTATCTTTAACCATGTTGTAGTCATATCGCTACGATATCTGCAGTTAGGGAGTTTATAGTGATGTATAGCACTGGGGCATCATGCCGCAGACATGTAACATGATGCCCCACCCAGTCACATTATCCTGACACCAGTCCGACCAGTCCTAACTCTAACCTCTTAATGTTGAGCGCCAAGCGAAGCAGCTGTTAGTACCATTTTTTAAGTCTTTTGTATGACTAGGCCGGGGATCGGACCCACGACCTCCCGCTTCCGTGGAGGTCGCTCTAACCACTAGGCCACCGGAGCGGTTTCAGCATTTATAGCATTTGACAGCATTGGCCAAAATAATTATTCCTAACGTTTAAATACATCTGTTTGTGTAACTTCACACCTGGAAACATGTAACCAACAGTTTTTTTTATGTCTTTGTTAAGTCTAAAATGCTATTGATATGCTATTGAATGGACGTGTATAACTAAATACACAAATCACCTTCAAAATGTTCTGGACATGCAAAACAAAATGCAGAAAAGAAAAATGTCAATTTACGGTCAGAAGAAATTGTGAACCAATAGAAACTAGAAGTCTTGACAAAATCACGTGACTCTTATCCATACAAAATACATGAATTGGATGCTATGCGATGCAAACGTCTGAGAGAGATTGTTCAATAGCAACTGTGGCGGTCTTGAAAGACCGAGTGGTCTTTGGCGCTAACTTTTTGCATATAACGCACATCTCACCCAGTCTTCTTGAGGTAGAATATTGGCTCGTCCAAAGTTGTTATGTAATAAAATTGTCCATTAGCTTTATCTTCATGGCGTATCCCCCCACCAAATATACTGTTCATCACCAAAAGCTTGACATGTGCTGTAAAACGGATGATAAGCAACATGTAACGTCTAAATCTTAATAAGAGGGGTAGGTAATTAGATTTAGCTACGTTATCTAGTGAATGACCTCCCTTTATATTATGACCCGGTGTGAGTCACTGAGTGAAAGATAAAATATCAGCGAACTGGGCAAGATTATTGGGAAGAAATAATGCAATACGAGCCCTCTTAGACAGGAAAGACAATTTGACTTAAATTATATCAACATGATATAATAACAGTTTCTAATTTGGATTTATTTCATCATAATACGTGGTGAAAAGAATGTCAACGAATGATTGCACCAATCGTCCCTTTTAACTGTTCCAACGTTTTATATTTCCTCGAGTCTTCCGACTCAGACTTCCTCTTCCTTCTTGAAATAATTAGATTTTACTCGGTACTCGTCCTCACGTCCCTCTTTTGGACTTCACTCTTCACTTCTCCCTTTCTGAACTTCCTCGTCGAGTTTTCTTTTCTCAAACCCCGTCTTCGGATGCTCGAGTCCCCTCTCCCTCGGAAAACTTTTGATCAAATCTTAATATTAGTTGCATTCAACTTTAAGGTTCACTGCTGTTTCCAAATTCGACAGTTAACATAGTCCCCTTTTAAGAGAAAAGTCTGTAATTTTGCTTTTCGAATTTTGAAGCTGCATTCAAGTTATTGTTTAAATGTCCTAATCTCTCCCATTCACCTCAATCAATTAGTCTACTAAGACAATCTGCTCCTACATTGGCGCTTCCCTTGATGTAACGCAATTGAACTTGATATTGCTGAAGAAATAATGACATCTCCTTAAACAACCATTTGTCCATTTAGCGTGGACCAAATAAGCAAGTGGCCGGTTGTCAGTTTCCAGAATAAATGTTTGCCGATTTAAAGATACCAAATATAATCGCTCATCTGGCAACAACATTTTGATATCCGTAAGCAGCCGGGAATAAATTCACATCAAGCTCTTGCAGTCAAACTGCACCAAGACTCCTGTCAGAAGCGTCGGAACACACACACACACACACACACACACACACATACAGACAGACAGACATACACATTTTTGCAAACCTTTTCTAGCTTCATCAGCAGGCAATACATTTCTTACATTTAAACGTTGGTTATAAATTAGACTACATATAAACCCGTTTCGAAGTTGCTGATACAACTAAACATATCCTGATGACTATGCAAGATGATGACTTCCATATACCATTCTGAAGTGTTAGATCCGAACGTGTTGTGATGTTACTATGTAATAACAAAAACAATAATTTAGTTGTTAGAACACGGTTAAAACTCTTAAATGTAATTTCAGAAGAATAGACCAATTTTGCAAATCTTCATAATTATTTGATATGCGCAGCTTTTACACCACCATTAGCAGCAGTGGGTTTCTTTAGATCCCTTGAATATTGACATTGCCCTTGTCATTAGTGTTATTAAAACACACTAATACTCGTATCTAAGCAAGGACTTACCGTTAACTGAAAAATCTCGGAGATACAATGCCTGTCAATACTTCATACAATATAATAACTAACCTAACTGTGGACACTAACAACTCATTCATAACACTTGACAGTATCATATTATCTACTACAGTTAGCGTGTTGCGCTCATATATGATTCCTGCTGAACGATATATGGGTGACTATCGTGTGGCGCTCGTGTAATGCCTGCCGAAATGATCTATACGTAGCTATTGTGTGGCGCTCTTGTAATTCGTGCTGAATGGTCTGTAAGTGATTATCGTGTGACATTCATGTGTAATTCCTGCTGAATGATATATAAGTGATTATCGTGCAACATTTCTGATTGCTTCAAATTTATTTTCTGATTTTTTTTTAAGTTACAAAGAAAATTCGTACTCCATATCAAAACTGACCTTAATAAATTCAATAAGATTATCTTAGCAAACTGGAAATGAATATTTCAAATTGTGTTGTATTGAATATGCAAATTAGAAACGCGTATTTCAAAGTTGTTGTGTATGGAATGAATCTGTGGTTAGATTTATGATTCTGTTTACACCGTTTTTCTTAAGAGTATTCGTACATTCAAAATTCTGAACAACACGTTCCAGTAAACAACAAAGCAACATCGTATAAAGACAAAACAACAGAGAATGACAATCCGGACACCATATAAATCTAAAACAATCAGGAAACAACCAAAAAAGAATTTGCACATGATGTTTTTCCTCGGTGGATACGACGCAAAGGAATATTTACATCTCCTCGTGGGATGCACCGCCAAGGAATGTTTACGTCTAATAAAACATCTAATTAAATTCGACAAATTTAATGCCAGCCCACCAGCTAAGTACACAACGTACTCTAAATACGATGTAAATCTTGTACGAAAACATTTTCCTGTTTTAGAAAAAAGCAGAATGATAAAGCACCGCTATCACAAATATATCAAAATCAGATGATTCTAATTTGATCTGCCTTGAATCTTGTGGAAGACGAATGAAATAATATCACCAATAGTTATTGCAGAACATGCTATTCCTATATACTATTAAAACTGTCAACCGTCACATAAAGTTTTTGACTTCATCAGTTAAGTATTTGAATGTTAACCGGTGCCACCCCAAACTCTGTTAAGAGAACAAACATTTCGAAAATATTTGGAAAGATAATGTTGTAGAGATGTCTGTTTAAAATGAGTATCCCAAAGATCTGTCAAATGTATATCATTATTCCGTATTGTCAGGAAGAGTTGTGTTTACAATTAATTATAACAATTTGAATCCCAAAACTCGCGGTTACAAATATCAGTCTGACTTTCTCACTAGTAACTCCATCATTTTTCAGTTTATCTACCACAGTGCGGGCAATAAGTTAGATCAATGATCAGATGGATGTAGTGTATTTTGTGATGTTTCACCGACCTTAGCTTGCGGTTGACAATACAAGATTTGGGCACCAATACTGGTATGAACACACCTATAATCGACTTTCAATTTATTAGCTGTCAAAACAAAAATCTCTTTGACGTCAAATCATATTTTATGTAGTTGTTGTTTAACGCCATTTTTTCAGCAAACGATAGGGCTATACATGGCGGCCAGTAATAATGGTGGAGGAAGAACACGGGAAAACCCCCAGAAAGAATCATCGACCCACGAGACGATACTGGCAAGCCTTCTCACATACCCACATTGGCTGTATCTGAGACGCGAAACCACACAGAGGTGAGATGGCAGTGATCCGTAGCGGAGAGCGCTTTAGACCACTCGGACACTCGGACCCCCCTCAGTGGTTTTGTATGCTATCGACATCCGATATGTACTGAACTCAGAACATAATATTATAGACCACTTTTCTAAACAATGACTAGCCAGTTTGAAAACTTTCATAAACCAAGTCATGCTTCATCACCACCTTCAGTTAGATATTTTATGCTTTAAAAGTATTTCTTTGCAATTCAAATATAAAATGCCACTATATCATTGAATGTCAATATGTACTTGGTTACTAATATATCTTTAAATGCCAACATGTCTTTGAATGAGAGTAATTCTTTGAATGCCAATATGTCGTTGAATGTCAGTATGTTTTTGGAAGCCAGTAAGTCTTTGAATGCCAATAATGCCTTAAATGCCAATATTTCATCGAATGCCAATATGTCCTTGAATGCTAATTTACCATTTTATTCCTATACATCATTATACATTCTTCACTTTTAATTTATGTATTTTGTTTGCGTTAGGTTTAACTCCATTTCTTAGTACACGATAGGCTATACATGACCATCATAATTAGGTGCAGACCACCCATGGAAGAGCCAAAGACAAACGGAAATCTTCTTCCATTCTTTCTGACATCCCCATGTTGACGTAGCAATGGACTGAACCAACACAGAGGTGAGATTTGGGTTATCTGTAAATACAACCTCCTTAGAGCACTCGGACACATTGGGTCCACGAATTATGGCGTATTGCCAAGATTGCAAAATCGAGTTTTGTATTATAATACAGGTGTTGTTGTTGTTGGAAGATGAGTGGCATCAGTAGCGATAACAAAAGCAACACCAGTAACAGTACTACTGGCAGTATTGTTGGCAGTTGAAATTCGTGTGGTTGTAATGATGGTTTCTTTAAGACATGTGAGATTTTATTATCGTAATATAAAGATGTTCCGATTTTCAGAATTTCAAGTAAGCATGACGGGCCAGTACTAGCAGCTTAGTGTTTAATATGTTGCTGTTATTTGTATTGATACCGGATATGACGACAATGTTGTTTCCACTGACGGAAGCTGACCGTCAATTAAATGCTACGAAAATCATACACTTTGTTTTGGATATGCAGACATTTACAAAATGAGAGTCTGAACTCATTCAAGGAATCCTAGATCCATATCTTAATATGGATGTAAGTATTGGCTCTCAAAATTAAGTATACATGTCCTATGTTCATTGAAAACACATTTGTTCCTCGTGCTACGTGCATTTACTTTATTTCATAGGAATATCACTGGCATTCTCCTAATTCTTGCCCGACATTCAAATGCGTTTTTTTAAAGATAAATGTAGCATTTAACGAGGTAAGACACATTAAGGTATTTATTTTGTCCACGTACATGATTTCGTTTACTTTATAATGCCTCTGGATCATGTATGTAGCACCGCCTCTTGCATTCTTTCCAGTACACTGCAACGCAGCTGCAGATTGTTTTATTTATTCTTCTCACGTGATGTAATAAGGGCTTTGTCAACTTAATTTAGTCCCTGCGTGTGTCAGCATATAAACCGCTGAAAAGCAGTACATTTTTCTCACACATGACTGAAAACACGCTCCATTTATAATGTCTTACGTGTTTGGAGTTCTTGATTCCATCATGAAAGCCTCTCAGGTTTAGGCAAACATACCAGTAGAAAACATATTGGCATTGCTCAAATTTATGTTCAGATTTCATTAGCACTGCTTTTACATTGAGATAAAGTGATTAGAAAATCAATTAGACGTAGAGGTCTCCAGTTTCACGTTTCCATTGAAATAACACTATAAGTCGTAATCCGCAAGCGCATGTTAAATACGTATGGGGTTTCAAAGCATGCCTTTTCAAAACATATTCATCATTTGTCTCATACAAATTTTGATCTTTTATGATTAACTTCTGTCTGCGTGAAAGAAAAGTCGTATGTCAACCAAATCTAAACTACGGTTTCGAAAACTTAATATGTCATGAATAGATTTTCTCTTCAATAATTTCTTTTCATACATTACGGGCATGACGTTAACATTTGATTTCCTTTTGACCTTACGTCAGCGTTTTCCAAAATTGTCTCTATTAATATACATATTTTGATTTTGCTAAGAAAAAACTCGTTTTCATTAAAATACATTTATTATATATATATATATATATATATATATATATATATATATATATATATATATATATATATATATATATATATATATATATATATATAATTACAACCAGAAAAACGCTACATGTCAAATTAAGTACGAATAACAGAATAAGGTAGTCAAGCTCAAGGTTCATTTTGGAAAGATACTCTGAATCATAATTTTCATAGCCACGTAATTTCGATTTGCAACGAAAACTCACCGATTATCGGACTTTCCTATTTTAAAGTGAGAGGAGAGTTAAATTCGCCAAGTATAAAGAGTGTATTCAATCAAGAGATTCGCATTAAAATGTGTTGGCAACAGAGTGTATGCAGACTAGAATATGAGAAAGGGTATTTTTCTTGGGGGATAATAAGGCGTATTAAGGGAGAAAAGGCGTGTCCCGTGGGCGCTTGCACATTGTGGCAAATGGGCCGGGTCAATAGTCGCCTCCCCCAATTTCTAATGTCAGCCAGTTAATGTAAATGACCTCTTTTCTTTTAATCTCTGCTATTTAAACTGCCCAACGCATAGTTTTATATCCATTCCAATCATTACAGATTACCGTTTATATATTATACGTGTAAAAGGCATAGACTAAATGGTTGTTTTTTTTTTAAAAAAAAAAACTATTTTCTAAATTTTTTTTTAAAGATTACTGAAAATTGTGTTTTCTTGAACACGACCGTTTCCGGGGTTAAGAATATTATTTGTTTAGCAAAGCTTCAATCTGATTAAAGTCAGATCTCAATTTCACATAGGACAGTGTTGACTTGATTTAGAATGTGATCTTGAAAATACATTTATTCATTTTATCAGCACGATCAGGTGTCGGGCTGTCATATTTTTATTAGCACTGATGGTGTAGATAAAAGATCTGTGAATTGATTGTTGCATTTACGGTCACTTATTCGACCTTCTGCCTATATTTTCGTAACTCATACGTTCGACACTTTTCCTAGGATTTAAAATATCCAATGGTATGTTTTATAACAGTTTAAACTATTAGTCTAGGCCTAGCATTCGGGTATCCTATAGCTGCTATTTTTCAGGATCCCTCTCGTAACATTCATTTGAGAAATGTAATAAGCACGTTGTGCCGTGTGGTGTTGCAACTGAAATCGACTAGCTTGTAATAATGTATCCATACTTTCTTTATGACTTTATCGTTTGGAAAAGAGAAGAAAAAAATGTTGTCCACCGCCTTTTCGTAGTGTACTATTTAAACCCGTAAGCAATGCAAAACGGCCAGTCGGGATGCTGGAGTCGCTACTATGACGTCACATCACGGGAGTAACCGAATAGGTGCGGGATTTGGCATACGAGGTCACGAAAATTCAGCTCCTTAAACATATGCCAATTTTCTTTCTGTTGTGGGGAGCTTGATTTTAATAATTTTCTTCTTGTTGTGTGGAGTTTGGGTTTAGTCATCTTCTGGTTGTTGGGAGTTTGGTGTCAGTGATTGTATTTCTGTTATGACGAGCTTGGTTTTAGTAATTTTCTTTTTGTTGTGGGAAGTCTGGGTTTAGTCAATTTGTTTATGTTGTGTGGATTATTGGTTTAGCTAATTTCGTTTGTTGTTAGAGTCTGGTTCTACGCATTTTCTATCTGTATGTTGTATGGTTTAACGCATTTTCTTCTTGTTGTGGTGAGTTTGGTGTTAGTAATTTTCTTCTTCTTGTGGAGAATCTTGGTTTAGCTATTTTCGTTTTGTTGTGTGGAGTCTGGTTCAACTCATTTTCTACTTGGGGTGAGTCTGGTTTTACGCATTTTAGTCTTGTTGTGGGCAGTTTGGGCTTAGTCTCTTTACACATGTTAGGAGTTTCGTTTTTGTAATTTACTTCTTGTTATGGTGAGTTTAATTTTAGCAGTTTTCTTCTTGTTGCAGGAAGTTTGGTTTTAGTCATTTCCTTGCTATTACGTGGAATTTTGTTCTACGCATTTTCTACCTGTTGTGGAGGGTCTGGTTTTAGACATTATCATCTTGTTGTGGAAAGTCTGGTTTTAGTCATTTCCTTCAACTTGTGGGGAGTCTGGTTTTATTCATTTTGTCTTGTTCTGGGGGAGAATGGGTTTAGTCATTTCCAACGTGTTGTAGGGAGTCTAGTTTTAGGCATTTTCTACTTGTTGGGATTTTGGTTGTAGTAATTGTCTTTTTGCTGTGGGGAGTTTGGTGTTAGTAATTTTCATTTTGCTGTGAGCAGTTTAGTTTCATTATTTTATTCGTGTTGTGGGGAATTTGGTTTGAATAATTTTATCCTGGTTGGGAGCTTGGTATTAGTAATTATTTTTATGTAGTGGATAGTCTGGTTTTAATAATTTTATTTTTGTTGTGGCGAGAATGAATTTAGTAATTTTATACTTGTTGGGAATTTGGTTTTTGTAGTTTCGTCTTGTTTTAGGGAGTTTGGTTTTAGTCATTTGTGTGTAATCCGGTTCTACGTATTTTCTACTAGTTGTGGGGAGTCTCGCTTTAGGCATTTTCGTCTTTTTGTTGAGCATCTTATTTTAGGTATGTTGACCTGATTGTTAGGAGCTTGGTTTTAGCAATTGTATTCCTATTGTGGGGAGTTTGGGTTTAGTCATTTTCATCTTGTTGGGAGTTTGGGTTTAATAATGTTCTTCATGTTGTGGGGAGTTTTGTTGTAGTCATTTTCTTATTGTTTTGGGGAGTTTGGGTTTAGTCATTTTCTTCCTGTTGTGGGGAGTCTTGTTTTAGTCCTTTTCTTCTTATTATGTGTATTCTGGTTTTTGGCATTTACTTCTTATTTTAGGGAGTGTGGTTTTAGTAATCGTGTTCCTGTTATGGAGAGTAGTGGGGTAGTCATGTTCTACTTGTGGGAGTCTGACTTGTTGGGTGTTTCGTTGTAGTAATTTTCTTCATGTTGTGAGGAGTTTGGGTTTAATAATGTTCTTCTTCTTGTGCAGAGTTTGATTGTAGTCATTTTCTTATTGTTGTGGGGAATTTTGGCTTAGTTATTTTCTTCTTGTTGTGGGAATCTGGGTTTAGTCATTTTCTAGTTGTTGTGGGAGTTTGGATTTAATCATTTCCTTTTGATTGTATGGAGCATGAGTTTAATTATTTTCTAATTGTTGTGGGGAGTCTGGTGTAAAGCAATTTTTACATATCGGGAGTTTGGTTTTATGAATGTTCTATTTGGAGTTGTGAGTTTTCTTTAGTCTACCTGGAGCGAGTCTGGTTTAATATTCTACTAGTTTGTTCTGCGAAGTCTGGGTTTCGTCGTTTTTTACTGGATGTGGGGAATCTGGGTTTAGTCTTTTTCGACTTGTTGGTTGGTTTGTTTAGTCATTTTATACTTGTTGGTTGGAGTCTGGGTTTATTCATTGTCTACTTGTGGCGAGTATGGTTTTGCTTATTTTCTACATGCTGTTGTTGGGAGTCTGTTTGCATGCATTTGCTTTTTTGTATTGACAATTATTCATTTGTTTACAGTAAATAATTGCAGGGAATATTACAATCAGGATCTATTCGAGGTAAGCGTTCGGGTAACGAATCAGTTATACAGAAACATGTCATAAATAGAGCAACTATATTTCATAAATTGGAATATAATTGGTCCGAAGTGATATCACTAAGCTGACGCTAGCACTTTTATTGTCACTTTGGCTATATCCCTGATCCCTTCCATTATCCCATTAAGGAATATACTATACGACAGATTATTTGATCGCAAATGTGATATTCTTTGATTATTTATATACAAATTCTCGAATGCATGTTCTCATAATATTATTATTGAATTATAAGGACGTGAATGTATGAGTACATTTTAAGTCGCACCATGCAATAATGGCCGACGTTTTAGAGAAAGGCTGTAGAAACAAACAATACAATGTTGTCGATGGTGACTGTAATTGAAAATAACACGTATCAATTAAGATTAGGCAATTTATAATATGTTATATCACGAATGCCACAAACAGACGCTCTTAATAAGTAATGTGCATGCCGGAACGTGTGTATTCATCGTGTCGAGCTATGCTATCAACTGCATTGGAACCAATATATAGTTAACTTATAACTATATTTTGACGGCGTTTGTGGTTGAAGACAGTTATTGTTTAACATTTAGAAAAGTCATCTTTCTATGTTGATTTCCAGCTTTCTGAAATGAAACAGTTCTATCTCTCAAAGTCTGTTTTGTGGACTTTGTCACCGACCATATTTTCTTTTGTTTGAACAAAATTACATTTCCCGTAATGAGAGTGATCTGCACATATAATGAGATTCGAGGAAACATTCATCCTTGTGCTTTATTTGATTAAACGTCTGGAGACAAAAAAACAATTCGCCCAAAACGAATAAACTATTTGCCGCACTAATGGAGAGCAATTTGCACTGCTCGCATAATTCTGAGATTCGAGGTGAAATTCCTCCCGATGTATAACCTGATTAAAGTGCTGATGGAGAAAAAAAAATCAACTTTTTATCAATAAGAGCATATTAAGAAAACATCTGCTGACTTTCGGATGAAATTGTACTAAATCTATAAAGCCTTCAACACTATCCTAAACTTAGCACTGCTGAAGCGCTGGACTCCACATAACTCCCATACCAACAAGGAACCTGGTTAATGTCTGTCATTTACACAATGCCCCATGTGCAGTGGATAAGAGATACATAGCTTGTTTATTGCATTGATTATGTGTCAGTGTCATTCGGACACTTATGTAGTTTATAGCAATTTTTACGTACCAACCGCGATGTTGGATATATATTGTATATAGCAGTGATGTTGTACCAGTTGTTATAAGATACATACTGCTTATATCAGTGATGTGTACCAAATGTTGTAAGATACATTACTTCTAGCAGTGATTTTGTACCAGTTGTTGTAAGACCATATTACGTATAGCAGATGATGTGTGTCAGCCTCAGTTGGACATGCATGTTGCTTGCAAGTAGCCAGTATGTACCAGTTCGACGAAGAAGCAGAGGTTAACTGAAAGATGTTTTGTTCATGGAATCTGCAAGAAATAAAGCTTTCTTGAAACTGATGCGCGCACCAAACACTTTGTGACGATTGGTTGACAGATGTTTAGCCCTTCTGTATGAACTTTACGACGAGCATGTTGAAGACCAATGACGCACACTGGGTATGTCACATCAATTTAGAAGCAACATGGCTCCCGTGAAGTCGTTTTAAATTTTTGTGTTTAATAACTACGTAATTTCATCATTGTTTTCACCTAGCCACATATGTGTTAAATTTTTCATACAAACATTACAAGGTCGCAGACTGACTTTTCGAATTCATATGGATCATAGAAAGTTCAAGATTATCTTCTACTCTGTTTCAAAGACCAGTTAAAATGGAAGCTTGTTTGCTTCATACCATCTAGTTTGATTCATTAAAAAAGTTTAATATAAAACTGACAACTTCTGCATTATCAGAAAATCAATGTCGTAAAAACCCGTACTTATTAAAAATGACCGAAATACATAACACATTAAGGGTTGACTTTAATCTGCCTGTGTATCAGTAAACCCGCTTCTTCCATGACAGATTATTTTATATGCATAAGACTGGAGGATTAGTAAAATGGAGTAAATTGTGCTAATTTATTATTTGCAGTACATTTCAGAAGACTTGAATAAATTTATCTTGCGGTAATGAAACATTTTAATTACAGAATGTGTTTGCCTTGTAGTACTAAAGAATCTGCAAGTCTTGATTGCCAACTAATGAATAGGCGCTGAACGAGAAGACATTATCTTTGATTGAAGCTTCATGTCGAGATTAAAACAATTTCAAGTTGGTCAGACCGGCAGACAGAAAAGAAATGGCGTCAGGATTTCGTCTTTAATGTTCAGTGCTGATCAGACGTTGTCCATCCATCATGATTAAGGGCTGTTTGATTTCATCCTGTCTGATGACTGGTTTACAAGAGTTGCAATGGTGCATGTATCTCGCCAGATATTCGCTCTGAATTAGGGAAGGAGACCATATTTAGCATAAAGAACTTTGATGCGTTTCTGACATTGCTTTTGCTGCCGCTGCTGTTTTTGTTTTTGCTTTTCGCTTCAAGCTTCCTTTCTGGTTATACGGTTCCAGGTTTCAATAATATCATGTTTTGGCATCGTCTGTATTCGTTTAAGCAAACTGCTTATAAAACTTTAAGGAAGACCGAGTTCTAAATAGGCACTGACATCTCATACAATCCGTACATATCTAGAAATTTGTAATCTTTGGATGATGTAAGATAGGTCTATTGTCGCTGTTACTTCACCTTGAGAAAGCGCAAAGTACACAGACAGGGCTGGTAGACAATGTTCTTACTTAGCTTTCAACAGACATAAATACAGACAAACATGCTTTTAAAAAGAGACAGACAGACAGACCAATACTACTACTACTACTACTACTACTACTACTAATAATAATAATAATAATAATAATAATAATAATAATTTGATTAATTTCGATGATAATATATTTAGTACTGGTTCGATCAGCCCATCATATATTTCGTCCCTAATAACAATATATTAAAACTTTATAAATTAAACTTAGTACAGTACATTCACATCATCAGTTTACACACACACACACACACACACACACACACACACACACATGCATATATTAAATTAAAATATACATACAATGTACATGTAGGTTGAGAATACGGGAACCTAGCGAGGTATCCCAGTTATGTATCTCGATTTCTTTGAGTAGAAAGAAGAAATTTGTGGACGGCGCTCTTGAATGCAGATAGTGTTTACGTCTGTGTAATATCATTGGGAATAATATTCCATAACACAGCAGCTGGATATGCAAAACTTGGGTTTGTGCAGAATGGTTTCGAAGTTTGGTACATGAAGATTAGAGTGCGAAATACATCGTTGATTGAGTGAATGGATAATGGAAGCAGGAATTAGGATATAACTGATATATTGTTCAAGCCATGTTATGAAAATAGTTTTAAAGTACTTTAACCGTTTTTTTTTTCTTCAAATACTTTTGGCGGCTGATGTTTTGGAGTCTAATTATTGGATTAAGATTAGTGGCCTTGCGATTCCCTCTCCTTGGGCAAATATAATCCAACATGGCAACATATATCCATTATAAAACATTTTGGCATATGAAGAAAATCAGTTTGAAAAGAAAAGTTTTATGTAGGATAATTATCATTTTATTTCATGTGAAAAATGCATGTCAATAATTCCGTCAAAACGATTTTGATGTTCTACCTTATTTACTTTTGTTCCCTGAAAAATATATTGATATCCTCTAATTTAATTGCCTTGCCTTAATCCAATACAGTTATTTTATTCTATGATAAACGGTTTACATGACAGTATGACAACAATCAAATCGTGTTGTAAATTTTGTTCAGTCCAAGCGATTACATTACTCATGATATGTATAGTTCCATCAGCAAAAGCACCCGTTGCAGAGGTTTTCGTGCTATTATTGCTAAATCATTCATGAAAAGGAAACGAGCTATACATACAGCCTTCAGGGACTCCGCTTTTGACCTATTGTTCTTGTTTTTTATGGTTTAACGCCATTTTTAAGCACAATATAGGCTATACATGGCGGCCAGTATTAATGGTGGAGAATTTGAATAACGAGAGAGAGAGAGAGAGAGAGAGAGAGAGAGAGAGAGAGAGAGAGAGAGAGCACATAATGAAAGAGATTAGACTATGGTTGTTGCATTTATTCAGTTATATACGTGTATATAAGTAGATCGTCTCAATCGTGTGTGATGTAATTGTCTTTATAATTCTGTTGGAAAACGTCTATGGACACAGACTGATCGGTAGTCTTTTCATTAAGAAATGTTTGACAGTTTCCTAGAATATCTATCTGAGGGTTGTCGTCGATGCAGTATGCTTGAGAGATTTTTGTTTTGGGTTTGCGTGCCAAATGTTTGAATTTACTATTTGTAAACCCTTTTCTTTAAAAGTAATTTTGAACTAGAAACGGTCTTGAGAAAGATGGTGTCCATCAATTTTTTGGATGACCTTTGATACTTAAGCAAGCGATATCGTGGTCGGTAGTAGTTAAGTGTGAATCTTTGAAAAGGTTGCATGCAACACAAATATTGGTTACAATATAAAACTGATTCTTGAGATTAAACTCAGGTTAACCACAGTTAATTCTTAACGTATATAACAAATATAACCATTAGATTATCGGTAATAAGTCTGAGTAAGGTATTTGCCGATGTCATAATCGATGTAGAGCGCTGACAAAGTTCAGATACCAATATACAGATGAGCCGCGACTTGTAGGAATCGCAATATACACAGTCTCTATTCATATTTTGCTCTTAATTGTAATGAGTTTGTCAAAAGCGTTCATTGTCTATGGTAAAGTTCTGATACATCGCTGTAGGAATCGCAAGATGTATAACAACTAATCCTTTGCTCCTGACTGTAATGGTTTTATACTGAGCGTTCATTGAGTGTAACAAAGTTCAGATACGAACAAACAACTGCTTCAAATATAGCCATCTTTATCGAATCAGTTATTGTTATTATTATTGCCCACAAAAGCATATTGTTCTTGATCTTATTTCTTTTACCTTCAAAGCTATTGTGAAATGTGTTGTTATCTCCAACCACTAATAGATGGCCCTTTTCCTTTGATAGCGTCTATATCTAAAATGAGAATATACAATTCCGATAACATAAGTCTATTCTGACTATCAATTATTGTCAATGCTATCGGGAGAATTTGAACATTGGCGAGTACCGAAAATAGTTGCCGGCAAAACATTTTGACAGTTGGTACAACAGTCAGATACAATGGTCGTCATGTAGCTATTGTCATTAATGGTGATAAACATTATTTTGTAGCAAATATCTATAGGAAAGATCCCAACATCATTGCAAAACTCAAGGCATTCAGAGAATGTTATTTAGGAATTTTATATCAACTTGTTGTAAAGAAATATGCAACAGTTTAATACTATACTTAAAGCATGGTGTACCTACTTACAACGGGAGTGAGGCTGGTATCAAGCCTTTTCAGCTATGATTTGCAGACCTTCATGGTTACATCCCTCCCAGCTTTGTTGCTTGTATAAGCTAGATGTAATAATTTGCATAGTTCACACATAATTTAAATTCATCGATAAATATAGGACAATAATAATAATAATAATAATAATAATAATAATAATAATAATAATAATAATAATGAAGGCTTTGTATAGCGCCTAATCTTTAGAAGCTCTAATAGAGATAACTAACAAACTAATGTCAAGGAACAAATGTACACCACTTCCAACTACCTTCTCTCCAGTAGACCTTCCGGATGTATTTGCAAATTTCTTCTGTGACAAAGTACAAACCATTAGAGATTCGCTTGACAACAAAATTTCAATTGACTCGTCACCATACAGTTATGATACAGAATTCAGCGACAACCATTAGGAGCATTTCAACTGGTCTCTGTTGATTAGTACGGACAATAGTGATGAAGAGTGCATCAAAGTCATGTGAACTTGATCCAATTTAGAGACCTAATAATGTTTTGTATCTTATATGTTCTCAGCATGTTTATGTTTTCCAATTTCATGCCTTTTGCTATTTGTTTTTCTGTAGTATAGTCATATCATTATAGATGCTGTAAAGCGCTTAGAGCTTCTAAAGATTAGGCGCTATACAAAGTCCTCATTTGTATTATTATTATTTACAACATAAATAATAATATGACTACACAAAACAACAAGAACAAGCAAACATCATGATATGTGAAAACAAAACAATGCTGACAATATTTAAGGTAGGAAACAATATTACGTCATTAAGTTTGTTCTTGCAGTCGTAAATGTTGAGTTTTAAAAGCACTATTGAAATGGATCACTGTGTCATTGTGCGAAATTTTAATGGGCAATTCGTTCCACGTTGCTGAGCCCTGGTATGCAAAATAACATTGTTCATATGACTTCGTTTCCATAGTGGAAATAATGTCTATAAGATTGTCAGAAGAGGAGCGTAAGTATATTTCTAGTGTGTACACATGGGTGAGGCCATATAGGTCAGCTGGATTGGAGTTCGTCAGTGAAACGTAGTACAGAAAACACATTTGTGTCAATTCTGGATTGAGGTACAGAGCAGCGGGGTGGTGTGCTCTGAGAGTGGCACTCTAAGGATGATCCGAGCAGCTGTGTTTTCGAACATGTTGAAGTTTCTGGAGTAGATATTGAGACAAACCAGACAGAATTGAGTTACAATAGTCTAATATTGAAAGCACTAATAAACATACAAGTGTTTCAGTAGCATCAACTGAAAGATATTTGCGAATGGAGCTGATGCGTCTCAGCTCAAAATATGAAGCCCTGCATATGTTCATGACATGTTGGTGCAATGTGAGAGTACTGTCCAGAGTAACACCTAGGTTTCGTACTGACTGTGTGAATTTAGTGTTGGTGTTGCTGATATTTATTGTTAAAGGATGTGAATGGGAAAGTATATGTGTTGTAACTGGTATGGCCTCAGTTCTATCATCATTCATATGCAGCTTGATACATGTCATCCATGATTTCATGCACCTCTCTACTCCTTGGATGGTAGCGCCAGCTTCAGATGGGTAGCTAGATTTGTATATTTGGATGTCATCAACATACAATTAGTGAGACACTGGATTATGAGCTTTGCCACTTGAGAGCGGCTGAGTGTATAGAATGAAGTGAACAGGTCCAAGAACAGACCCCTGTACAATACGACAACATAGATCAACTGGGCTGGACTGTATTCCATTTGCAAATACAATTTGTGTCCTTTTGACTATGTAGGATTTGAATTTCAGTAAGGCAGTATTGTGAATGCCAAAATACATGCTGGTGACGGATATATTGTGTAAAATGCGGCAGATAAATCAAGGAGGGTGAGGACTGAAATCTTTCCGCTATCCAAAGCAGAGATAATGTCATTAACTACGTTCTGAAGTGTAGTAGTGTGGCAAGGGCGATATGCAGACTGAACATTGCTACAAAAAAAACTGTTTAAATTCAAACGAGATACAAGTTAGCTTGAACAACTTTTTCTTAGACTTTCTTTTTATATAAACGAGAGATTAGAAACTGGGCGATATTTCTTTAATTTGTTATGAAGAAAGCGCATGATCCATTGAAAGCATCAGAAAAATTTCCTTCTGCCTGGAAGTCTCCACATGATTTTAGCAGCATACAATTATTTCATTATTTCATTTTTTTCTGCAAATCTCATTATATATGTCTTTCTTTCCTTTTCCAAACACGTGTTATGTTTACGATGATGTAGTTCTCAGAAAGCTTAATAATCACTGCAAGAAAGATTGAACAAAATGGTCTGATGGGTAACACCACTCAGTAATTGTGTACTTTTACGTACTACAGTCAAAACATGCAGATTCCTTATGAATATACGATTGCCTAAAACATAGAAGAATATAATCTCCCAAGCACAACTCCTCTATATGCAGAATAAAAGTAAATCGGTGACGTCACTTTTCGAAAACAGAATAGTTCGTCCATTGTATACCAATTTTCACAGAGTCAAAATACGTTTTATGGAGTGGATAATGCCGATGTCCACCAAGATCCGACTGTTCAACTCCAACGTGAAGTCAGTCTTACTGTATGGAGCAGAGACCTGGAGGACGACCAAGACCACCATCAGGAAAGTCCAGACCTTCATCAACAGCTGCCTCAGAAGGATTCTCCGGATCCGCTGGCCTGACACCATCAACAATGCCAATCTTTGGGAAAGGACCTCCCAACTTCCTGCTAAAGAAGAAATCAGGAAGAAGAGATGGGGCTGGATAGGGCACACCCTACGGAAACCACCAACCAGTATCACCAGGCAGGCGCTGAGGTGGAACCCACAAGGCAAGCGGAAGAGAGGCCGTCCAAGAAACACCTGGCGACGCAACCTCCAGGCTGACACCACCAAGATGGGCTACACCTGGAACCAGCTAGAAAACATGGCCCAGGACAGAGGACTCTGGAGATCTGTAGTTGGCGGCCCATACCCTGATAGGAGTGACGGGCAGTGAATGAATGAATGAATGCCGATGCCAACATTCACTACATTATACTCAACTGCATCAGAGTACACAAACATCAAACTCAGGCCTCTCATAAAAGAGATACGACTCAATCATGCCAAACAATTGTGTGTATTATGCTTGCGTTCGTTTCTTCACAAATAAAAAATAATCCCAATGGATATTTATGTGCGTGTGTCTGTGTGTGCGTGTGCGCGTGCGTGCGTATGTGTATGTGAGCACCCTACAGTTTTGTGAGTGGGGGCCCTGAGTGGCTGATTGGCTTAAAGCGCTTTCCGTTACAAATCACTCCATCTCACCTCTGTCTGTGTGGGTTCGAGTATAAGATTCGGCTAATGTAGTTATGTGAGAAAGCTTGCCAGTAGCTTCTCGTTTGTCGGTGGTTCTTTCTGGGGGGTTTTCCGGTTTCTGCCTCCACCAATAATACTGGCCGCCATGTATAGCCAGCCTATCGTGTGTTGAAAAATGGCGTTAAACCCTACAACAACAACAACAAAAACAGTTTTGTGTGTGATAGTTAATGTCGGTTCCTACCCTTTTCACCTCATTACATTGCTAGGATTATAAAGATTGTAAGAGTGGTAAGCACTCCAAATAATCAATGAAATATTGATCATCTGATTGAAAAGCTGCCGCCTCCTTAAGTTTCGCTTGGCGACTGTACCATACAGTATACAAATTGGGACTATACAAATATCAATGCGAGATGGAAGCTTATAGAAGACTATTCAAAACAAACAATTGTTTTTCTAACGAGAAGTCGCATTCCTACCCGCTTAGTACTAAAGTGTCATATTCGCCTTAAAATTTTACTTTTACATAATTTCTCTTGAAAAGTTTGTAACAATGCATTTGCAGTGACTATTTACCAGTATATTTATAAGGTAATACTCCGCTGCATCTAGGGCTAAGGCAGATATGACAATACAGGCTGTACAATGTCCAGTACCTCTGTGAGTCAAATCAGATAGCTGTTATACCTGAAGACTATGTAGCGGATTTAATACCACTATTTATAATACTTCCCTAGGGATAGAATATCAAAATAATCGAGGATTCCAAACGTGCCAGGAAACAATGGCTTTCGATGATTCTAGCAAAGGCACAATAAAGGATCGGATAAAAACACATTGAGTGTACCGTGTGTGCACCATATCGTCTTTTCAACATCGCAATTAACAGCATAGTGAAATACATTTATTCAGGAACTGACTCCTCAGTATATATTGACGACTCAATAGATCAATGAGTATTGACACTATTGAACGTTACATAAAGATCAATATAGGTACGAAATGGGAAGAAGACAAACGGCTCAAAATTTAGATATCAGAAACTATATTTATATGCAGATTTGCTGTAAAGCGTATATGTCTTGTTCTTATTTTAGAGGTGACTAAATATTTAGAGGTTTTTTTATCGACCGTTAGATAACTTTTTTCCGTATCAGATACCTCAGGGAAAAATATTACATCAGAGTGGAACGTCTTCCTTCGGTTATACAGGATATTAATAACTTCTGAATTTGACTATGGCTTGATTGTACATGGATCTTCTTGTACATATTATCTGCATATGTTTGATCCGATTAATATACAGTGACATCGACTCTGTCTGAGTGCATTTAAAGTGACCCCTTGGGTAAGCCCCGTTGCTGAGGCAATTCTCTTTATCTTAAAGCAAGAAGACTGGCTCGTCGGTATGCTACCAAACTAACTTCTATTCGTTCTAAGCCTGCTTGCAATGGAATATATCAAAAGTTATATGTTCAGAAAGCAAACTTCATTCCATCTTTTTGCATACGAGTTCTTCCACCCACAAAACAAACAAAAATCAAGCTTGTAAATATTGCTAAATTCTGCATTCCCGTATTCCCAGAATGATTTTGGACCATGGTGAATTCAAAAGGACATCAACAAATCATATATTTAATAAACCCATGGCGCTATGTCGTTGTCATTTGTGCTTGTATAAAGAAGTTTCGAAAACGTGAGACAATGCAACAACTCATGGCATTATCCACAGCCGTGTACGAGATAAATCTTTGCGTTTTTCTTCAGAAACTACAGTCATGCTCACAACTTTGAATTACAACGAAACCTTTTAAACAATAAATTACAATATCTTTTCGAAAATTCTTTTCGGCATTGAAAGCCTTGCATAATCTTAACTATGAAAACTTGTTAATATCCCAGCTATTTCATAATCATGATCTTTTCTTATACTGATGGTTGAAATAGCACATTGCTATACATGGCACGGCTCTATTTACAATCGTTACCAAATGGACATGATGAAATACGGCATGTTTTCCATGTTTGGCAAAATATTTAGAATGAAACCGCCCCAAAGTTTAAAAGAACAATTTGCACTTTTGGTGAGTGTTTTCCCTCGTATAGAAAACATAATAGAATTGATGTGGTATTTTGGGACGGTGTGAGTAGGAATTAATAAACCGCATTATATACGTCTCAAAAGGCCGAAAGTCAATGTCACTGCCACTTAAATAAGAAATATTGTCTATAGCTCGAGTACGCACTGCCACTTAAATAAGAAATATTGTCTATAACTCGAGTACCCACTGCCACCTAAATAAGAAACATTGTCTATAACTCGAGTACAACCTGCCAATTAAATAAGAAACATTGTCTATAACTCGAGCACGCACTGCCACTTAAATAAGAAACATTGTCTATAATTCGAGTACGCACTGTCACCTAAATAAGAAATATTGTCTATAACTCGAGTACAACCTGCCAATTAAATAAGAAACATTGTCTATATAACTCGAGTACGCTTCGTCACGTATAATTACACACTTTCTAGATGACTTGTACATGAGGTAGGGAAGAAGTATTTCGATGTGTGGGGTCGAAGGATGAGACCAATGTGACTTAAACAGCGGAAATGTTTCCCTCAAAAACCATTTGCACGAGATACCTTTACAAACCTTGTATATGGTTTGGATAATGGTGGAATCCAAGTAATTGTAAAATCAGAAGGTCAAAACTGCAATGAATGAAAGAAAAATCATTTTTTCTGCAAATAAATATCAGTTATTTTATATATATATATATATATATATATATATATATATATATATATATATATATATATATATATATATATATATATATCCATTAGCCTTAGTTGTTTGTCACTTAATTTAGTTATACCATCGGGGATAACAGCAGAAGATGCAATTACGATGACTCAGAGCGGATTATATACCATTTGGTTAAATTAAAATGATCTAAGTTTCTTTCTCCCATATCGATTTTGTCAATACCAAAACTAGTACCAGAAAACTAGGTTTCACATGTTTTTACTCTCTTGTCAATTTCGATAACTCTCATGGAACACTAACTTATAATGGCTTGGTTGAAGTGGGAAATTTCATGTTCGCTTGAACTGGATTCGAATCATATTTATTTCCACTGTTACTATCTGTGAAATACTAAAGAGGTTTGAACGTTTCTATAAATAATATAATTTAAGCCTGTTGTCCAAAATTATTATGTTTCTACGCCTTCCTTCATGATGTACTGTTTGTATAGCCGAATAACGGGCAACTTTCTAAAGTACATCTCGAAAAATATATCTTCCCCACGTCCAATTTTAATCTAATGACAGTCCAAGCCTGTAAACGAATGCATGTGCGTATGGGTGTTTTTGTTCTTCTTATGGCTTGTGAAAAACAATTAAGCTCACTTCCAATGTCTGATTGTTGCACCGGTTTGATATGATTTGCTCGTAAAGATTTTGTAATTAGGATTCATTTAAGTCCACATCTAACTTTTTATCGTTTCTAGAGTAATCCTTGATGAAATTTTTGCTCGTTTTACTTACGTGTCTTCAGAACTATGGATTCGTCGGTGTTATCTTTACGGGAGATGCTTTTCGTTTTACTTTCACTCTTAAAGAAACTGGTTTTGTTGTATCTGATGCTACCATCCATGCAGTACAGAGTTTCATTTCTGAAAATCATGGATGACATGTCACAAGCTGCAGATGAATGATGATAAAACTGAGGCCATTCGAATCACAACACAGAGACTTTCTCATTCACATCATTTACCTCAAACAATAAATATCAGCAACACCAACATTAAATTCACAGTCAGTACGAAACCTAGGTATTACTCTAGACAGTACTATCACATTGCACCAAGATGCAATGAACATATGCAAGGCTGCATATCTTGAGCCGAGACGCATCAGCTCCATTCGCAAATATCTTTCAGTTGATGCCACTAAAACACTTTTATGTTCATTAGTACTTTCATGACTGGACTATTGTAACTCAGTTCTGGCTGGTTCGTCTCAATATCTACTCCAGCAACTTGACAAAGTCCAAAACACAGCTGCTCGGATCATCGTTAGAGTTAAACTGGCTATCCATTCAATCCAGAATCAAACACAAAAATTGGTTCTCTGTGCTCACTGACGGACTAAAGTCCAACATACCTCTCCGGCCTCACCCATGTGTACACACCAGCAAGATACTTTCTTCTGACAATTGTATACTCATTGTTCCTACTATGAAAACGAAGTCATATGGACAACGTTCTTTTGCATACCAGGACCCAGCAATGTGGAACAAATTGCCCATTGAAATTAGACACAAAGACACAGTAGTCCCTTTCAAGAGTGCTCTTAAAACTAACCTTTTTCGATTGCAAGAACAAACGTAAATGACCTAATAATATTTCATACCTTATATATTTTCAACATTGTTATATGTTTTCCAATTTCATGGCTTTTTTGTTATGTTTTTCTGTAGTCAGATCATTATTGATTTAAACGTCTTAAAGCTTCTAAAGATTAGACGCTATAAAAAAAAATCCCTCATTATTTGTATTATTATTATTATTATCATTATTATTATTATTATTATTAGTAGTAGTAGTAGTAGTAGTAGTAGTAGTAGTAGTAGTAGTGGTAGTAGTAGTAGTATCAACCTCGGTTCACATCCTTGACAAATGATGTAACAAACGTACAAACGCACAAGAACTGCATATACGGCATAGTTTGACTAGCCATATACAATGATGAAAAACTTCACGAAATGCCTACACATCATATCTACTATATTTATTACAATGGGTTGAAACAGACATTTAATGGATTGCATTGTACATTATTTATTCAGTTTGGATCAAATTTTGTTACTCTTTGGAAATATGTGGAAAGACACATTATAAATATTTATGCTATCGTTTGCAATTGACCTTTTTCCTTCCTAAAATCTAATATATATATATATATATATATATATATATATATATATATATATATATATATATATATATATATATATATATATATATATATATCCTCAAAACTATTATGCAATACGCGCGTATATGAATAATTTATTGACATCTGGTTTCATTGTCACATTTCATCATGTGATTGCAAGATGATTATTGAACCTTGGAATATGTTCTGTAAATTAACGCACATACTTAAAAATGTTTAGACGTTTAGATCATAAAAGATATGATATTCAAGAACAAAGTAAACAAAACAGAGCTCTATTTATATTTTGTCACCTGTCATTCGCTATTGAATATATTGGTTTAGTTATCCAACTAAGTTAACTGTTTGAAGGACTGATTCTTCAACTACAAATGTGGGTGTAGAACAATATCCCTTTAACCCGTTAACCTGTTAAAATAACCCACTCCAATAATAAAATCAATCTAGTGCAAATGCCTAACCCACTTGACGTATCCACCAAGGATA
Source organism: Unio pictorum (assembly GCA_030141615.1). Taxonomy (NCBI): domain Eukaryota; kingdom Metazoa; phylum Mollusca; class Bivalvia; order Unionida; family Unionidae; genus Unio; species Unio pictorum. The sequence continues at coordinate 4,484,941 of JARLTB010000026.1, forward strand.
AAATCCCCCCCGCGCCGCCCCCCCCGGCAAAATGAAAGAACATAATTGTCTCACCATGTTTAAATCACAAAGCATTCTAAACAGTCAAAAATAAACTGATCTGTTTTGAAAAGGGATGAAAACAAAGATGAAATAAGGCATCGTATGTTTCTTATTTTATTTTCATTATGAAAATTCATGATTATCCAATAAAATTATTGCTTGGTTTTTAAGTTCTTCCGTAACTAAATCAATAATGGTCAACAACAGTAAACTCGGTACTTATAACATAGTGCATTCAACTGCAATTAATCTTTAGATCAAAACCATCAGTATAGATCTTAATCCACTTGCATATTAAGATCTAACTTCTATCCCGTACACTGTACGTCTTTTATCGACGAAAATGAAACCGACATAAACAAAAAAAACGTCAAAAGGCCTACGTCAGCACGCACAGATATATGCTTGTGATGGTTTAAATCGTTTAAAAAGAGATACACCTAGACAGAATGAGATGCTTATGCCCTATCATTCATTTTGATGATGGACTTTATATCCTCCGTACTATTTCATCTTCATACCACAATACCAAACCTTGTGTACTTAAATAGCGACGTTCTATCCATATGTTAGCATAAGAATTCGTATTCATCTACAATCAGCAAAACCAATTTGTGCAAATATTACAAAATGCTGCATTACGAAATCGCCGCAGAATTACTAAAACCTATAAAAATGATATTTGATCTGCCTCGTTTAAAGTGAATTCATTCAAATAAAAATTCATCTTATGGCGCTTGGTTTCATTACACCAAAGGTTTGTTAAGATGGCGACAAGGTTGAAACTACCTCATATGGATTCACATCACAATTATTATTTCCAGTTCAGTACAAATGTAGTTCAAGTCTATTTTTAGAACATTTTTTCTCTCTCATTTTGGTGGTGATAGAAGAGTTATATTGATGCATTTTTGATAGCGATTTAAAGGTAATTGTTTATTCTTGAGAATATGAGCTGAGAGATTGGTTGTCTGTGTGTAATTTGGCAACAGTGCACATGGAGTAATAAGGCCTTGTTGATGATCCGGAAGTGAAATCTGTGTTCTGTGTACATGCTGCTCAGTTTACAGTGCAGCCGCTCAAAAAAATGCCGGTGAACCCCTGACAAGAATTTCACCGTGAAGTCATCTTTGGATGTAGTTTAGATTAACATATGATTTGTATTGATTGTCACACAGTTGAAAGGTCAGTACTGAGAAATATATGTAGATAATATATAGTAAAATTAATTGTGGTGTATGTCCATATGGAGGACAACATCGTACAACGCATTTTTGTTTACATCAGAAAGTACAGCCATCCTCGATTCGTTGAGCCACAACTACACCGAAACCTCCCCCAAAACAAATATGTAATTTTTCTGGATTCACTTTTCACACTGATAGTCTTACAGCATTACCCCTTTTAGCATACCTTAACATAGCAAATCTAACAAAGATATGATTTGTTCATACAGACTGGAGACATTATACAGTTGACATCCTAGCTGCATTGGAATTAAACGTAACAAAAAGGTAAATAACCTTTCGAAAGCTGTCATGCCGTCTGCAGTGTTGTTATGCAAGTGTCGATATAATGTACTTAAATATTGCATACACTGGCGTGTTCTTCTTTCTTGGCAACTGTGTGGGGAAAAAAAGATCCACAAATAAACGTTTGCATGTAGTAGTGTCTTACGGCGCCTCAGCACATCAGTGATTATATTGTGACAACTAAAGGTCAAGTTCGAAATATGTATTGCACAAGAAAATTAGGAAGATAAACAGTTTTTAGGTCTGAATAATGACTTTTATAATAGCATATACAAGTAACACATGTAAAATCCTTAAAACATAAACAGAGTTTGTTGTGTGAACTGCATTCTCTTAATGCGTCCAAGCTTTTTCGGGTGGTACATCCTCGTACTGTTTCTTGATGCTGTTCACAAACACGTTTCATAACACAAAAATCGATCACTTGAGTATAGTATGTCACAAACAAATCTCAAAGATAGATTGATTTTGTGCTGATCGCATATCGGAGATACATTGATTTGAGTGCTTACCTTGGCAGCCAGCGCCGGATTAAGCACCGTGGAGGCCCAAAGGCAGTCAAACTTTTGGGGTCCCAGACCCATGGTCACGGTCTCATGGGGGCCCCTGGGGGCCCCTGATGGGGCCCATAAAAGTCGCGGGGCCATTGGCAGTTGCCTACTCTGCCTAATGGGTAATCCGGGACTGTTGGCAGCGATAATACATTCTTGCTGAGGGTGTCATCATCCACTGCGTGAGAAAGAAATGTGTTGACATGAACTCAGAGAAGAAACATGATGTGTCACCGGAGAAAATCATGAACATTTCAGGAATGCGCTTTTTTATGATAAAGTTTTACTATATTTAGAAATGTTACTTTTCTATCTTTATCTTTTTTTGTATACCCCAATTAGTGGACATCATTTCTTTGTAACTAATATCGTTTAGCATCACGTGTTTGTGGTGGGGGTCTTAAGAAATATTTTATCTTCCAGTTTAGTTTTGCACGATGCTTTGAAAAGTTGAATAACTCCATAACGTAAGTAGTGGTCGGATGTGCTGTCCACTACTACCACTACTATTAATAATTCTAGCTGGCTGGTATAAACTTGAGCTTAGATACTTTACCGGCCTACATGCCAATATTACATACATACAAACAGACATACAAACATACATACGTACCTACATACATACCCAAATACCTACCTACCTACCTACCTACCTGCCTGCCTGCATGCCTGCCTGCATGCCTGCATGCATGCATGCATACATACACACACACACACACACACACACATAAATACATACATACATACATACATACATACATACATACATACATACATACATACATACATACATACATACATACATACATACATACATACATACATACATACATACATACATACATACATACATACATACATACATACATGCATACATACACATATTTATAAGGAAATACTGTAGGAGAATCAACAGGAAACATAAATCATTGTATAGGAATTGGCACTGTGGTGAACGTTTTCAAACTGTTTAAGCCATTAATACAAAATTGTTTGACTTTGGACTTTAATCGAGACTTTCGTTTTCGAAGCAAATAAGCAAATCAAATACAGTGCCATTAGTTTTAAAATAGGAATACAATTATCTTTGAATGAAATATATTTTATGTTTTCTGTTTAATCTCTATATTAATACAATGAATAACAGTGGGATTGTACAAAATGAAAGTCAGTTTTATTATATAGTCGATGTGGTGTAATTGTATTGTACTTCTTAAACAATTATATGACAAATTGTAAATATTAAATGAGTAGATAAAAATGTAAAGATTCAGATTGATTTTAAATATTACATAGAACAAATATTTAAATAAGAATAATACTTTTCTAATTTTACATATTTGAAATGAGTAGTAACTTTTGCAATTCTCAACGAAATTGCGTACAGTACAAAAGGAACTTCCAATAGCGTCAGAATCCATCTAGAAGTTACGTCAATGTTCCAATATCAACTAGATGTGTGTATTATCGTTAATAGTAAAGACCTGTGCAAGCAGGAAATTGTCCAAAATTCGAACTTACATACTCGAATGGTAGCATAAAATCCCAGGCAGGGTATGCCCAAGAATCATCTACAGGGTTTGCTTTTCCGGTTTGACCATTTGGCAAACGTCATCACCTCGTACATACAGGAACCTGGAGATTCAGGGTCGGCCAGTGCCACCACCACGAACTCTTTGCAGGTATGAAGTACCAGCAGAGCGTTGTCCGTACGACCGATCAGAACGTCGTTATTGTGAATATCCTGGAAACATGTAAACACCTCCTGGGCGATTTTCAGTGTGACTAGATTTGAATACTGGTGTCCCAATGCACTCAAAATCCCGGCTATTTCATGTTCGGTCAGTATGAAATCCAGAGTCGCCGCAAGCAAAGACCCAGCATGGTCAATCAGGGCTGCGCGCTTAATCTTTCCAGTTTTCATCAGTTGGTCAAGATACAAATCCCAATGTATGTGTGACATCCTACCGATGACACCTGACGTAAAATTCACCGTCTAACAGTTCGAATAGTTTTAATGCGATGTTCACTTCTTTAAAATTCGCGCTAAGGACGAGGCTATTTTTTTTTCTATACAAGAAAATTGACCGACAATATCTTCAGAGCAGTTCGATGCAAAGACGCAAGACAACTGATTGAAAAGGAATGCTGAACTTTCTCGTAGATTTGTAATTATCCAGATACGGCTCAACTTCATGTCTGTCTGATATAACGCATTCGAGTGTTAAGTTTTGTACTGTACCGCTGATAGTACACTGTTTTTGACCGGGCATCGGTCGATACGTTATGTTTACAGATAGGCTGTTGTCTTAATGCACGAGAGCAAAAAAATGTTACTTAGAACGATATTGATTTAGTTCACCCTTTTTCATCGGAGCTGGTTCTGCGTTGTATTTAGTACAGAAAACCTTTAATGAAGAGTGTTTTACTCTTGTCTAATCGTTGTATTAGTCAAGGGCAGTTTTATTCATCATCGATGTGATTTGCTAGATGTTGATGAATGATGGTGATGTCAAAGATAATAATAGTTACGACTAGCAGATACCTGGCACATATTCTGAACAATTTTGAGCGACAAAAATGTTGCATGCACATGTGAAATTTACGTAGAATATGAATTTACATAGTTACTGTACAATTTGCATTAATATCTGATGTTAAATAGCGCACTGTAATTTTAGAAAAAGGACAGTGAATGTGCTTGGTCGGATGGGGTTCAAGTTGTTAAATAATTAAATCTACGTTTACAATATTGCATACGATATCTAGTTTTTGCTTAAACACATATACAAAGGAATAAAACCAGGCACAAGAAAGAAACAAACAAGAAACAATTATCATGGTCCAAGCGGTTTTTCAACTTTGGTGAGTGGTTTATTTTGCTTCAAATTACCAACTTTATCTTTTCCTCCTGCAAAAGTTTATTATTTAAACATAGAGTGTATTTCTTAAGGTGGAGGAGGAGATCAAGTCCCTCTAATTCCACCATTGATTGGTCATACTTTCACACATTAAAATCTTGAAGGTTTCTTTCTCTGACCGAGCTATAAAGAACAGAATTAAAAGGGAGGAGTAGTACATTTTCTCCAAAAAGAACGCGACTGCATTCAGTGCACCTAATTAAAACCCGTTAACAGAGGTATTTACCAAGTGGATCGGCACGATATCAAATTACGGTAAATATTGCAATTGCGTTTAGTTCATGAGGTAGATTAGGTATACTTGCGTATCTACGAATATTATTTTAGTTTTGAATGCATTTCTGTTCACCATGTCCGTTTTTAAGTTACTCGTACTTTAAATGATTGGTAATAGCGGAACATCAAATGAATTTTTTCTAAAAACTTCCCCATGGGAATGTTGATGGTATCATCAAATGCAAGCTAGAATCCGTCATAGGGGACCACAATTAGGTAAGAAGAGACAACCTTCATTCACGACGCGTGCCCCTTGAACAATGTTTAATTGTTTAATTTAGCAACTATTAATTGTAGAAATGAAGACAGTTTTAGAATCGGACCACTTTTTACATAGGCTTTATATTTCACGTACCCTGTTTATTGTAAACCATCTCTCTGTGATGTATATATTGTAAAATATAATGAATCCTTTGTTTAACTTTACATTTTTACATCTGTGTTACATATTTCATCTTGTGTAATGTTTCCAATAATTAGAAATTTATAATTGCATTTTTCTAATTTTATTTTCGTTGGCACTGCACAGACACGTGTGCTGAGGTGCCTTAAACTACTTTTGCATGCGTTGTGTTAACTCTGAGCAGTTAGAGCGAAGTCTCTTGTCGCAGGACACACCACAATAGCGCTACTGTGCTCCAAACTGGACAAATGCAACGCATATGAAAGAAACATTTCCTACCTGAGTTTGCAGGTTTTGTTACGATGTAAAGCCACCTATACCGTTGTGGAAACAAACTTCAGATTTGCAGTCACCGCAGACGGTGAAATATAAATGTCTACGATGGTCTTTATATGTTGATCAATCATCAGGGCGTCAGGGGCGATGTGAGGCCGTGACAGTTGGAGCGGAATTAAGCGGTGGTATAATTGATATTTAAGAAAAGAAGATATTCGTACTGTTTTAAATGCCAGATCAGAGATAACAATATAATCTTGTAACATCAACGATGGTAAAACCTGATGTATATTTTGAGTAAAAATTTCAAAATATGTGTCAAATACCTGGCACATGTTAACGTTATCATCATTTTAAATTATATGTAGATGAAGCGACAGTTTTGTAGTTGTAGACGCATTAACTTGACTGAAGTTTACAACAAGATATCATTCTGTCTGTCATTATATATGGGATACATTTCATGTTGATGGTATATTTAATTTTGTTTTAAATTCGAGCATTAATGCGACACAGTTCGATTTCATATATAATTCAAATTAAACGATTTAATAAAAAGAGCATTTATAAATATTGTCATGCATGAGTTAAAGATTAAACGGAGAAGGGAACATATAGACAACGTTTTTATTTCTCAGTTACTTCGCCTTCCTGCAAGTTGTATTGCCCTTTATTGGTGCAAACAACAATGGGTTTATTTGTATTTAATGTATGCTATTTATTAACTTCATGATATTTTAAAGACAAGATTGGTACAGTGATTCCTGGCTGACGGGTTGCGTATTGTGTTTAATTCTCTGCCCCCTGCGGTCGTTGATGTGTCTAATAGACGTTATACATTCTTTTATAAGAGATGACATTGCTTAGGGATACGTCAAGTGTCATTGGATGAAGGGATGAAAGTAGCTTACTAAAAGCGAGGCAAGTTGCCACCCAGATGGAACACTACCATTTCAGCCTCAGCTTCAGCTAGATGGGTGGTCTGATTGGAAAGTCAGGCATAACTTCTGGGCTAGATGCGTTCCGTTTTACTGATCTGTATACGTTTCACATGTCAATATTGTGATTAAATGAAAGATGTATTAAAAACCTTAGAAAGTATAAACAGCAACTGGGGACAGAAAACATTTACAAGCCATGGACAATAGCATAGATTTTTTCATCACTGAAAGCAATTAAGCGTATCAAAAACTAACCAAGCTATCACATTTAAGCACAGGTAGAGCACAGGTAGCTGAAGAGCCAATAGAGTGTACATTTTGTATACCATTGTTCCGTTGTATATAGTGTGCTTGCAGTTGTTTTACTAACAGTATTTATAGCTCGAGGCGATTTGTAGATATACTCTTTAAGCTATGTCTACACATATCTGAAAACACAACAAGATGTGCCAACTCGAGATTTGATTGTGGTAAGAATGATGTACTCAAAAAACACAGATTACAAAACAGTTCACAAATGCAACGAATCAACATTTAACAGAACAGCAACTTGTTCTCAACATAAACATCCTGGCGTATGACTGCACCACTGCCAAGATTGACCAAAGCCGGGTTCCTGAATTTCCTGGGTGACATTTATCGTATTTTACAGACAGACGTACGTGAGAGAGAGAGAGAGAGAGAGAGAGAGAGAGAGAGAGAGAGAGAGAGAGAACACAATAAATAGGCATACATCTTCCTGAGTCCAGAAAAGCTGTGAAAGCTACAGTTTCACTTCAGACAGACGGCAAATCCTACGGCAGAGAAACTAAAATGGAAACAAAACCTTCTACAAATACGATCTAAATGGAGCCAGACATTGCGTGACAATGTGAAAGCAAATCTACGGTATTGGCTCCAAACAAAAAAATCGCTCGGAAAGCCAAATTAACAGAATTTGAAGAAGATAACCCTAATATGTATAACAGTGTAATAAAGAAGAATCCAAATGTAACAAATGTAAAATTAGTTAAATCGTGACCACGAAAACAGCAGACAACTAAAACACCAACTACTAATATCGAATCTCGACATCCAAAAGAGCCGCAAATCACTGGCTCCAGGGAAAAGACTCTGACGGACATAGAAAGGGACTTCTATAATCTTCTTGACTTCCAAAAGGATAGGACATTTTTATCAAGCCCTTTAAAGTATTTGGAAGTCTACAGGATAAGGACATTATAAATCTCCCCAGGAACTGCCCCTGAAAAAACTTCTAGACTTCCCATGCTTCGACTAGTTCCATAATTATCTGAAACCAAGAAACAGTGGAATCTAAAAACAGATATTTATTAAATTCATCTTCAACACAGAGAACATCACCAATTTATGTCTGTCTTGAGGACAACATTCAAAAAGGAAAAGTAAGAGTTAAAATTTAAAAGGTAACCACTAAAATAAATATTAAACTGTGCTGACAGCTGGTGCGAATGAAAATGCATGCTCTAAACAAAATGCGGAGGAGAGTAAAAAACTTGTCTAAATTTTCCACAGAATCGGAAGATTTTCTCAAGCTTTTTAAAAAGAGCCTATAGAGTGTGATCTCTGGAAACATACACCTGCATATAAGGAAACCTACCAAAAGGCAAGTCCAGGAAAGCTTCAGAAATAAGATGAAGGTAATAGTTGGTTTAGTGTTTGGTTCACATCACTAGATTCAGTATCAAACATCTTGGTCCATTTTCCTTATTTTTGGACGAGTTTCGTCATCGGAGATTATGGTCGAACTATTCCTGGTACTGATGTTAAGTTCTCCTCAATGTATCATGTGTATAGACCTATCATCAGCGATTTACGAGAACCATAGGGCTGGAAAGACTCTGTTGAAGTTTGTTCATTAAATTACATTTTGGAATTTTGATTTTAAAACGAAAAATGTTTTACCTGTCCATCGACAACAGCAAGTTAGACAAGGAGAGATAATACATTGCGTTTCATCACTGTCGACAAGGTTGTGCAAGGGACATAAACTTACGGGGGTAACTAAGCATCTTTGGGAAAGCATAATGTCTCTGGATGCATGGTCAGTTTATTGCGTTATCTCACAAATGTTTCTTTCTTCATGATACGAATAGGACTTCAATTTTTAACATGGGAGAAAATACGAACAATTATGACAAGTATTTCACCTAAAACGTTTCATATTTTCACTATCAGTATATGAACAAAAAGGATACATTCGCGGTTCGAAGCTTTTGAAATGTATTTCAAGAAATGTTCATGTATTCAAGCATAGGTAAAACAATACACTAATTTTAAGTCTGCAAATAGTTTACAATATAACCGATTTTTTTTACTCAAAACAACGTATTCATCTATCTAGTTCTTTAAAGTATTTCAAAAGTTATGAAGTCTTCTCTATAAACTTCCGCCATGAATGTAAATACGGTGTTGACAGAAACTTGTATCAAGCTAACATTGTAGTGGTGTTTTTTTATATATAAAAACAATTAGCAATTCGGATGTGATAAAACATTGTACGCAATTATCTTATACACAACTCCATTAATCCCAAACCCGTGCTTGGTGAAATCCTATACATCACCTGAGAGCAGCAACTATTTAGAACTCGGTAACCAGGATCCTTGGGTTAAGATAAAGATAGTGTTGTGTGTATGTGTCAATAACAGGTAGTAAAACTTTACCAAATAGTAAAATAAAAATACAGGTTAAGTAGTTGAGGAACAAAGTAAATTGCTATATTTTTCTTATTTAACGGGGGTGTTTTCTTTTCATCCATGAAATTATTTATAGCAAAAAAAAAATGTCCGATACCTTTAGCTTTATGTTACGTTTCTATTCAAATACCATCTTCTATATTGCCTTACGTTGCAAGGTTTAATAAAATATGAACTTAATTTTGTAACATTACATCAAAGTCTAACTAGTAACGAATGAACCGCTAACCAATAATATCTCTCGTAAGATGTGACGTTTCGCGTAATCATAGCCATACAGAGGCCTTGTTAGAAAAATCAATAGGTACTAAACTTTGGCTCGTGAAAGACGATCACTATGCATTAGACATAAACATATCAAACAAAACATCCAATCGTGATAATATTTTACTAAATTGATATAAGGTTATGTGTAACAAGACATTCAAATAGTTAATTTAGTGCCATGAATGATCGGTGTAATGTCGACCATGCATTGGTGTTTTCAGCTGGCCAAATTATAGAGAAAATGTAAGATCGAGCAGTCCTAAAGTACTATGCGGGATCCCTACTGACGCGGCGATTCAAAGTGACTCAACAGGATGTGACTGGGATTCCGGGTGCATTTGGCCACAGTTATTTGCATATCGTCCAGCTACAACCGGTCCGCTGGTGTTCGTGTATTTTAGCTCGTTCAGTGGAATGCTGTTCTGGTCGGCCGTGCAGAATACCATATGTTGACAATCTTATGTAATATCTGCCTGTCAGAAAGCAAAAATTCCTGGTTATAAAATGTGGGTAAGGTGTGGGGGTGATTTGAAGTTTTAACATAGTTTTCACCATTTTTTAGTCATATCGTTACGATGTATTCAGTGGGGCAGTTTATAATGATGTCTAGCACTGGGGCATCATACCGCAGATATGTAGCATAATGTCCCACTCAGTCATATTATCCTGACACCAGGCCGACCATTCCTAGCACTAACCTCTTTATGCTGCAAGTCGAGCGAGGCAGCTGTTGGTACCAATTTGTTATTAAGTCTTTGACATGACTTGGCCGGTGTTCCAACCCGCGACCTCCAACATCCGAGGCGGGCGCTTTAACCAATAGGCAACCTAGCGGTCGATGACCTATGTAACATTGACCACATTCCAATGTAAGAAGCAATATCCATAGAGCTCAATGGTTCGAGTGTTCGATGTGGGAAAAACACAGCTTACTGAGCGCCGCATCGGATAGCTTATTGTCTTCACAACGTAATAGATACTTACAACAAATTTAAATAAATTTAATATAATCAGGGCCTTCATTAGCAACTGTACGTTCCTGTATACAAACGGCACGAAAGATAGAAATGTGTATCTTCCCTTTGCAACACCCCATGGCACCATTTTAAGCCCGTTAAAAATAAAACAGCGTAAATTTTTAGCGCAGATAGTACATCAATTTTCGAAGCTTTGAAATACGTTGAAACATGTCAATAAGCCAAACTGTCACAATCTTGCTTGATTCCTGTTCATATTGAAGTCTTTGCAACACTTTAAATCGGACGATTCGTTATTTCAGAATCACGGTGAGATAATACAGGGTGGTAAAGAACATTATGTACGGTTGGCTAGGCATGTTGTTGTAAAGGGTATTTAAAGGAGATATAAAAATGAATGAGCAACCCTCAACCCTCAACCATTTCTGAATGTAGGATTCCATATACTTACTTCAAATATTGTATTAGTCAACTTGCTCATAATACTTGATAACATATTTGGAACGAAATCTCCACAAACATGAAACCCACAAATCGAGAATGGTATCTGTCGAACATAACAAATCATTGATATATCGTGATAATTCTGTATCGGACTCGTATGCGTGACTCGTGCATTCCTACTGAAACGTGAACCACTTCAAGAGTGCTAACCATGTCAGTGTCCACTGACAGTAAAATACATAATTTGTCCTGTATGTTACGTTCACAATGTAAGACGGAAGTATTTTGATGCCAACTGCATAGAGAAACCTTTAGATGATATGCCACCCTAAACAATGCAGGCTATACGAGGGAGTGCGGGTTATATACAGAATGTTGACATTCTATTTGTAGAATTGTACAAGTACCGTTTATTTAATTTTATATACACTCCACAGAAATTTAACATGTATACGTTTAATACTTAATCTTATCATACATTGGTATGGAGAATTTGGCTTCCTAAGATTTTAGTTCATTTCTAACGGTAACATTTGATTGGAGAAATGTGGCCACTGTTGTGCTGAAGTGTTGTATAAACCTACTACATAAAGACTGTCACCATTCGTTTTCATGCATTTTGATATGTTGCCATTGTCTTTGATTTGGACTGCCCTTTACAGAATTTCGAGGTATTTTCCTTTGAATTTTTATCTTGATGCACTTTATGTTTGCATTTTTAAAAGGTTTTTGTGCACTTCTTCATTTGTACCGTACGTTTTAATTGGCACATATATATGTTTGTTAGTTTGTAGGTACCAACGTCACGTACCTCAATCTACCCATTCCTTGATTTATGAATAAAAGCAAACAAAGATGATAATGACGATAATAATAGTGACATAGCAAGGTGAGAAATAACATAACTTCTCTGTTAGTATAATAAAGATGATGGCAATGATGCGGACGATGATAATAATTTTAGTAAGGCGCTTCTGCTAGGAACCATTTTAACTGCATTCTGCTTCTCGGTGCTGTTATCTTTGATTATCCTCAGATGAATCCGGAGACACTGTCGGAACACTAAGGGACTGGCAGTGAAACGTGTCTAATCAATTTCATTAATAACGTAGAAAATGATGTTATGCCAGAACACGCTTTGAAACAGCACAATGGCTTCTGGTTGATATATACAGTCAAAACATTCCCGTAGAACCATTCCAATGACTAGCTCGAAACTGAAAGAAGCTGTGTAAACACAAGTTTTCAGTGTTTTGTTCACACTGGAATGACAAAGATGATAATCGGTTTTGCGGACTCTCCTAGTAATTTATCAAAGCATTCGCGTTTTCTAGCTATTTTGACTTACGGAAAATTCCTATCTCCCTGAAGGACAGCTTAATCCGAGTAAATATTTGCTGATGTTTTCGAAAGGATTTGAAGGTGCCGTCCGTGTTGCGCACATAAGAAAACTTGTAATGCTTATCACATATACCTTTAAAGATATGTGTGTCAAGGCTTTTGTAATGCTTATCACATATACCTTTAAAGATATATGTGTCAAGGCTTTTGACATGTACTTTTCAAGAAACATGTGTCAAGACTTTGGACATAAACATTTAAAGATACATGTACCTTCTTTTTGTTCTTCTTGATCGATTGCATAACAAACGTTTACAAATTACTGTAAGAACAAATAGACTTAGTGGCATAAAGAACTCGTATGACAGCTATAAAAATTGAAAAGCAACGGAAAGAAGAGCAACATCTACTCCTGCTGCTGCTAATATTGTTAAGACTATAAAATTATTATTATTATTATTAGTAGTAGTAGTAGTAGTATCATTATTATTATTATTATCATTTTTATTATTATTATTATTATTATAAGTATTATTATTATTGAAAGTATAATAATAATAATAATAATAATAATAATAATTATTATTATTATTATTATTATTATTATTATTATTATTATTATTATTATTATTATTACTGACAAACATGTCACAATGTAACGATTCATTATTTGTATTTACAGCATTAATTATGTAAATATTCTTCTGCTATTACAGTTACTGATGTTGCTCCAGCTCACAAAATCGTCACAAAAAGAAGCAGTGGTGACGGTTACATTTGACTTTAGAATACTTTTGTGTACAATGCTACCCATAAACGCATAGCATTTAGTTGCAAAATATATCATTGAAAAAGTGGAAAATGTTCATTGATCAAATTAGTTCTTAAGCAAAGTGTAACATACATCTATTGTACAATACAACCAACATACATAAATATTAAAAACTTACGACATCATATATGTTAGTTAATAGCCAAGTGTGTGTGTGTGTGTGTGTGTGTGTGAGAGAGAGAGAGAGAGAGAGATGCATGCACGCATTAATGCATTATATGTACAGAATGTTACATTCTTTATGTTTTATATTTATCCTGTTGTATATAACTTTTCTTGTGGAAATGATCTTCATCTTCCCAATTCTAGAAATTATGCTTTAGTTGGCACTATATAGCACCTTCGTGTGTGTGTGTGTACATATATATATATATATATATATATATATATATATATATATATATATATATATATATATATATATATATATATATATATATATATATATATATATATATATATATATATATATATATATATATCAGATACGTTATATATATAATCATCATTGTAAGGGTCTGCCGGTTATCAAAGTGTTATTAGTACAATATCGCACAAGCCCTGGCCAGAGGTATTGCGCAACTTGGAAAAAACAACACTCGAGCCGCCTCCCGCTAATTCTTGTTATCTAAAGAATGACCTCAACGGTGTAATATGCCCGGTTAATGGATATGGTAATCTGAGATGGTACCTTGAACAAAGACAACACACGAGCCCCCGTAAAGATAAAATATGAATTTAATTACAATACAATTAAGAGAAGAATGACACAATAAATTACAATGTTCTTTCCTTCTGACGATTCTTCGTTCAGAAGTAATTAAAAACCCGAAGCTTTAAGATAGCAGATACGTTAATTAAAATTCAGAACACTAATAAAAGAGATGAATTTAACCGTTAATGACTGATAGTACTTTCATCATGGAATCGAATGTTCATTTAACATTGGACTGTTGGGTGATTCACAATGACCTGGTTCGTTGACTGGCTTTTTCTTTTTTTCTGCGTGCGTCCGACTTCAGCTTGCCCTTTGATTGAACGGGAATTCCACAACTCTGTCTTCCAACTTCTTTTTCCGTCTCTGAATTTCGACTTCCTCGCTATTTCTTCAAACAAACTATTTTCCTTGTAAAAGAAAAGGGTAAAACGCCCTAAGTATCTCGTTACTTTAAGAGTTGAGATTGTCCGTCCGTCTTCAGATTCGAACAATCAGATCTTACTATCAGTGTTATCATTTATACGGCTAACAAATACTATACAAGTCTTCAGATCAATAGAGCTATACTGCTAATTATCGACATCAGAATTCAGGAAAGTCATATTTCCGTAAATCATTACGTATAGTGAGGCAATATACCCTAACACACAATCCATATTCATTAATATGATAAATTCAAAATTAATGTAGCACTTTCCAATCATAAATGTACACAGCGGGTTTTCTATACCACCCATTTACCTACCTAAGTATATAAGGTAAAAATGCTAATTCAGAATTCAAAAATACATTATTAAATCAATGTAATTACCGAACTATCAAAAATATGAACACATCATGCATCTGTAACGAATTCAATACCCTTCCTCATATCAAAAAATACGTTATTAAATCGATGTAATATCGAACTATTTGTATCACAGTATCGATACATTATGCATCTATGACAAAGAAAAACATCATATAGATTACATCATGATAAAGGTGAATTTGAGTTAAATACCTTGTGTTTTTGGCGTCTTACAATCGTTCCACATTCAATTTAACTGGAACCCAATTTTTACGAACGTCTGTTTTTCAAAGCACGCTCGGAGTCTTGACTATGTATTGTTCTACTTCCTCTCTTGCAGAGGTCTTCCTAGACTGACTAAACTCGCTTGATACGTAGTATATATTTCCACGATTCTGGGGTTCGACACACCCTCTTCCCTATACATTTGACCAATCGGAATAAATGCTATTCCTACGGACCTTTTGACAACCGTCTATCAAGATGCCAAAAATTCCACTTAGGGTCGATATATCACCTTATCATTTGTTTCCAATCACTCTGACAGCTCTACGTGAGGAATCACCTATTTTGAACGTGTCAAACACTCAGTCCGTTTGCACTATCAACAGTTCTAACAGCGTGACCCAGTTAAATAAACATTCTTTTGTCCAAACTCTACTCCAAGACAGTTAATTGTCGGCTAGCCTACGAATTAATTAATGAATTTTACTGGCGAAAAATTTGGCACTTGACAATCATCATCATCAGTCTCTTGACCTAGTGTGGTCGTTGAGGCACTGTGCTGTTGAACATCTGACCAGTTCCCTCCACTTGTCTCGATCATGTGCTAATGCCTGTGACTCCGCAAAACTTTTCCTGGTCCATTCTGTGATGCTGTCACTCCACTTTTTTCTCTGTCTACCTTTCCTTCTACCACCTTGGACAATACCCTGCAGTACTGTTGTGGATAGACTGTTGGCTCTAGTGACATGGCCATACCATTTCAGCTCTCTCTTTTTGACAGTGGTCTTCATAATGACCTACTGTATGACTGATGGTATTACGCACTTCTTCATTTGTGATGTGGTCCATGTAAGAGATGCCAAGGATGGTTCTGATGCATCTCATTTCAAGTGCCTGGATTCTTTGTTGTAATTATGCTGTCAGGGTCCAGGCCTCACATGAATACAGAAAGACTGAGATGATTAGTGCTCTCAATAGTCTTTTTTAGTTTTCAGACAGATATTATTGTCTCTCCAGATGGGTCTTAGCTTTGACATAGCTGTGCTGCTCGTGACAAAAATTTTGCTCTTGTTCCCTCTTTCGTGATTATGGAACCAATATATTTGAATTGGCTCACTGTTTCCAGCTCTTGTCCTCTGACTTTAATCTTGATTGAGATTTGTTCGCCACTATTTGTCATCAGCTTTGTCTTCTCGGCACTTATTTCCATGTCAAATCTGGAAGATGTTACATAAAGGTTCTTCGCTAAGGTGGCAAGCTCATCTTCACTGCCTGCCAGCCCATCAATGTCGTCTGCAAAGCGGAGGTTGGTGATGTTATGCCCTCAAACGCTGACTGCCTCACAGTGGTTTTCCAGGGCTTCGCTCATGACGCGCTCTAAGTAGATGTTGAAAAGCGTGGGTGACAAGAGACTGCCTTGCCGTACTACAACTGTTGTCTTGAACGAGTCCCCCACATTACCTTGAGCAGCTACTGCACTGGTAGCTTTGGCGTACAGCTGATTGATGGTGTTGGACAACGTTTGACCCATGTTGTACTTCTTCATTGTGGCCCACAATGCCTCATGCCACACTCTGTCAAAAGCCTTTCTGAAATCTATGAACACATGATAGATGTATTGTTGATGTTGTGAGTACTTTTCACACAGAACCCTAAGATTGAGTATTTGTTATGTTGTGCTCCGGAACCCTGTCTGTTCTTTAGCTATTATTTCTTCTTCTTGTGGGTTCAGTCTATTCAAAATGATCTTCAGCATCACCTTGCTAGCATGGCTGATCAAATTGATAGTTCTGTAATTTTTGCACAGCTTGAGATTGCCTTTTTTGAGAAGTATTATAATCAATGACTGGGTCCACTGTGCTGGCCATTCGCCTGTCTGCCAGATCTTGGTGAAGATTTTTGTTAGTAGTTCTATCACTGATTCCCCACCATTCTTGATAAGTTCAGCTGGGATGTTGTCTACTCTAGCCGCCTTCCCTTTCTTCAGTGATCTTATTGCTGACTCAATCTTTTCTTTGAGAATGGGGAAATCATCATTATTTGTGGAGTCTGGAACTTCAAGCACCTCTGGGTCTCTTGTGGACGGATGGTTGTAAAGTTCTTTACAATACTCAGTCCATCTTTCTGCAATGTCATTTGCATCTGTGAGGCAATTTCCATTTTCGTATTGAATGGTGCTGACTCTTGATTGCTTCTGTCTGGTGAGGTCTTTCACAATTTGGAATGCCTTTTTGCTGTTATTCTTTATCAGACTGCTCTCAATTTATGTGCACTTTTGTCCAATCCAGTCTTCTTTTACGTTCTTCAAGTTTGTTCTGATATTCTTATTTGTTTCTCGATACTCCACTGCCCCTGTTGTGTGTCTTGTGTTTTTGAGGTCTCTTCGGGCATCAGACAGATTCAGAATATCTTCTGTAACCCAGGGTTTTTTTCTTTGGGCGATGGAGGCCAATTATGTCATTGGCAGCTGTTGTCATGACTATGTTGAATGTGTATGTCATCACTTCAACATCAACATCCATCACAAGGAATGGAGCAAATTTTCCTCTAATTGTGGCTTGGAATGACTTGCAGATGTTAGGGTCCTTCTGTTGTTCAAGGTTGAATTTATACCTACATTATATATACATTTTGACAGTAAGTGGACAACAGTTGTGCTAGAAATGCTAAGCACGTGGATCGTGCTGATTATTGTTACGCTATTGTGGTACAAAATGAAGAACAACGGTCTAACTATGCATCACATATACATATATCTTATACTATAACATATACATATATATCATACTTTAACATATAAATATATATCATACTTTATCATATAAATATGTATCATACTTTAACATAAAGATATATCTCATACTATAACATATACATATATCTCATACTATAACATATACATATATATCATACTTTAACATATAAATATATATCATACTTTAACATATACATATATATCATACTTTAACATATACATATATATCATACTTTAACATATATATATATATATATCATACTTTAACACACACACACACACCGCATAAATATCATACTTTAACATATAAATATTATTTGTTTGATTAGGATTTTTAAGGTCACTGTAAAAAAAATTTAGTCATATTACTACGATGTCTGCAGTGAGGCCGTTTATAGTGATGTCTAGCACTGGGGCATCATGCCGCAGACATGTAGCATTGTCAAAACATCACGGGCTTGATAATTGTCGTATATGGAATCGCATCACAATTAGTATTTCCAGTTGAGTACCCACGAATAAAGTTCTAGTCTATTTTAAGAACATTTTTTCCTCTATTATTTTGGTGGTGATAGAAGAGTATACTCATGCATTTTGGTAGGGATTTAAAGGTAATTGTTTATTCTTGAGAATATGAGCTCAAAGAGTAGTTGTCTGTGTGTGTATTTCGGCGACAGTACACATTGAGTAATAAGGGCTTGGTGATGATCCGGAAGTGAAATATGTGTTATGTTTATATGCTGCTCTGTTTACAGAGCAGCCTCTCAAACAAATACCGATGAACATTTGACAAGAACTTCACAATGTAGGTATTTAGATTAACATATGATTTGATTGATTGTTACACTGTCGAAAGGTAAGCACTGATATATATATATATATATATATATATATATATATATATATAGAGAGAGAGAGAGAGAGAGAGAGAGAGAGAGAGAGAGAGAGAGAGGGGGGGGGGGGAGAGAGAGCGCATATAGTAAAATTAATTGAATCAATTGTGATGTATGTCCATATTCATTCATTCATTCACTGCCCGTCACTCCTATCAGGGTATGGGCCGCCAACTACAGATCTCCAGAGTCCTCTGTCCTGGGCCATTTTTTCTAGCTGGTTCCAGGTGTAGCCCATCTTGGTGGTGTCAGCCTGGAGGTTGCGTCGCCAGGTGTTTCTTGGACGGCCTCTCTTCCGCTTGCCTTGTATAGCCCGCATACACACACACACCCCTCTCCTCTCCAAACAATTACGTTCCTAGATAACGGACGGTACCATCTACTGAATGCAACTAACAACGAAAGTAGAAATGCAGTTCCGTACAGGACGTCATTTCCGCTTGTCTTATAGAAATTGCCGAGCGCAAAATCGGCTGGGATCGTTTTACCTTGTGCTATAAAAATGCGATGTTTCGTGGTCATTATTTTCATTAATGATGAGGTAGTTGACATAATATCTTTAAAATGACATATTGAATATATAATTGAGCACACTAGTCGACATTTGAGGCTAAAGGTGTTTTTTTTCCATCAAACAGTGGAGTCATTTTCAAAAATACACAAGAAAGAATATTTCAAAAACAATCCCTGCATAAATTAAAATGTACACGGAGAAATATGACTTTTTACTATTTACAGTATAAAGAGAGAATCAATTGTTTTAAGACAAAGCTCCACGACCCCCACAACTTAAATGGTTCTGCTCCATTGTCGCGTCGACTGGTCCGTGTACATGTTACTGATATGACGTTGACATATGCATTGCTGTTATTCAGGAGAACAATGAGAAAGGTGGTGTAAGATACGAAGCCTACTGGCTTTATGTCTGTAATGACGTCATGACCAGATCAATTTCAAAACTGTATTGGTGTTACCATTCTATGCTTACAGATTGGGAGTGACTATGATATACTGGATTGACTACAACTGCTTTTACCAAAACTAATGACCGACATCAGCTCAAACAAGTTTTCGGAACGCTAGTTGTTTGGTGCGTTGACTTGGACGTTATCACTGTTCATCAATGTTCTGCATTATCCGTGACGTTTTAAAGAGTAATTCAATGATAATTAATATAAACGACAATGTTGTTAGCATTGTGACTTCAAATTTTTGTATACTTTTTCATTTCTTTGCGAGTCATAGTTTGAAGTTTACAGACGGTTTAACGGGTTTAAATGTGAACTAAACTAAAGCTGAATAGTTAAACATATCAAAGTTGACTTTTAAAAACATGCTGCAAATTCAAATGTTGGGTTATTTATTTTGTTGTTACAGTAATAGACAAACATATACATTTATTATATATGTTTAAACTGTATTTCTATACACATTATCACAAATAACAAAATGTATGTTAATTTAAAATATTAGCATTATGACCATATTATAGCGAATGAGGAATAATATCTTTAATACCAGAGTTCTCCTAAGTAAGTAGGACGGACTCGTGTATTGTTGATTTTGAATTCTTTTCTTTAAAAAAAATCAGGATTTAGATTGGGGTTAGCCTAATCAAACCGGGTGTTGTATATACGTTCCAGATGCCCACCAATAATCATGCAGGCAAAATAAAGGCGATAAAGGAATTGTCAATACTTAGCACGAGGAGACGAAGTACAATTTTGGGCTATGCAATGTAATATGCGCACCCCACTACAAATGGAGTACAAACTATAACTTTATAACTTTAACTATTCAAACTTTAATATATATATATATATATATATATATATATATATATATATATATATATATATATATATATATATATATATATATATATATATATATATATATATCTGTGTGTGTGTGTGTGTGTGTGTGTGTGTGAGAGAGAGAGAGAGATGGGGACTTTATAATGTCATTCAGGATTCATTTTCCTAATACGTCACGGAGAAAATCTAACTCATGTAAGGGAAGTCAGTCATTTCTAAACGTTCTACTAGTTGTCATTTGATTTATTTCCCTTGTTATAGCAATTGTAGCACTAGGACTCGCATACTAATTCAGTTGCTTTAGTAAACCTATGCAAACACCATGCTATTAAAACATTAAATAGCTTAACATTTCTGAGTACTCACGATCAAACCTTTATTTATCAGTATAGATGAAACATGGATGTCACGTTACAACAGTAGCGTGTTTCATGATAGTATGAAATAGAATGTGCTTAGCGCGGGTAGATGTGGCAAAATCAGTACAGGTATTTGCGTGCAGCTTCTGTGCAGGGAAAAGAATATTAGCAGCGGTATTTTCTGGACTTGGGTTATTTGGACCATGTGCGTTATATTCCGCTCCAAAGAATCAGGTGTTTATTTTAGCAATGAGCCTTCCAAAACGCAAGACCCTTAAAGGACTGATTTTTTTTTTAATAAAGCAATGTCTCCATTTGTTTTACACTTACAACTAGGATAAGTTCTCGAACGACTCCTTGTCCTAAAACATAACTTACATTATTAACCAATCCTGGCCAGTAAGCCCATATATACTCTATTGTACGTTTCCATTTCCCCATTCCTTTAGTACCGTGTGATCTATAGGACTCACGGTACATATTCAGTTCCCATAGTAAACCTATGCAAATACCATGATATTAAAAATTCAATTACTTTATATTTGCGAGAGCTCGTGATCAAAACAATATTTGTCAAGATATACATCCTAGACGACAGTTTTTTGTAGATAAAAAAGGACATGAGCCGCGGCATTTTCTGGACCTACGTGTGTTTGAGGCATGTGCCGTCAATTCCGCACCAAAGAGTTAGGTGTTAATTTCAGTGATGAATGTTTTCAAACTCGAGACTGTTAACGATTGAAATTCCATCAATAAAACCATGTCTCTTTCTTGCTTCAGTTCCAACGAGGATAATCTCCCAAAAGAGTAATTTGAAAACACACTAAGTCTCTTTATCAAACAGATCCTGGCCAGCTAGAGCCATTAATATATATATATATATATATATATATATATATATATATATATATATATATATATATATATATATATATATATATATATATAATATATATATATATATATATATATATATCCTGACTGGTTCCCAAATTTGCATGCCCTTAGTACCGTGTGTCCAACCATATCGCAAATATGCATAAAGTTTATCATGCAAAACGTATCATTTGAATGACAGTGAACATTGAAATTATATATGGTCTATCTGTCTCACGATATCTTTCTCTCCGTCTCACTGTATCTCTTTCTGTCTCTCTATGTCTGCCACTCTCTGTTTGACTATCTTTGTCTCTCTCTATTTATCACTGGCTCTCTGTCTCTCTATCTCGCGGGCTCTCTATATCACGGTACCGCCATCTCGCAGTCTCCTAATTTCGCTGGATCTCTATCTCGCGTTTTCTCAATCTCGTGTCCTCTATCTCGAGTTGTCTCTATCTCGCTGCATATCTATCTCACGGTCTCTTTATCTCGCGGTCTCTCTATCTCGCGGTCTATATACCTCGGGTTCATTCCATCTTGTGGTCTCTCTACATCGCGGACTTTCTATCTCACGGTCTCTCATATTCTCAAGGCATCGCTCTGTCTTACGCACTCTCTGTCCCACGATCTATTTCTCTCTGTCTCATTGTATCTCTTCTGTCTTTCGGCTTCTCTCTTTGTCTCATGATCGCTCGGTCTCTATATCTGACTCTGTCTCTCTTTCCTAATATATGTGTCTCTACCCAGCTCTCTCTATCGCTTTGACTGTCTGTCTCTAGTTCTCTTTCTTGCCGTCTCTATGTCTCGTGGTCTCTGTATAGCGGTCTCTTTGCCTTGCTGTCTCTCTGTATTGCGGTCTCTCTTTATCCAGTCTTTTCATCTCATAGTCTCCTGGTCTCTACCTCTATAAGACTTTGTCTCTAACCCAGTCTCTGCTTCTCTCTCTGCCTTAGTCTCTACCTCTCTCTGACTCTGTCTCTACCTCTCTGACTGTCTTTTCATTCTCTCTATCACTCTCTCTGTCTCTCTATCTTTCTCTGTCTCTCTGTGTATGTCTATTTATCTTTTTATCTCTCTGTCCATATCTTCTCTCTGTGAATGTCTATATGTCTCTGTCTCTCTGATCGTTTCTCTGTCTCTAACGCTCACTGTTGACTCTCGCTGTTTGACTCTCTCGCTCTATGAAGCTCTCTCTGTCTCTCTCTGTCTCTGTCTCTCTCTCCAGCTCTGTCTCTCTGTCTTTCCAGCACTCTCTGTCTCTATCTTTTGCTGTCTATATTTCTCCCTGCCTCTCTATCCCACAATCTCTTTATCTCGCTGTCTCTCTATCTCGCGGTATCTCTATCGCGCTGTCTCTCTATCTCGCGGTTTCTCTGTCAAGTGGTCTCTCCATCGAACGGTCTCTCTATATAGATGTCTCGCTATCAGTCAATCCTTCTATTTATCTGTGTCTCTCAATTTCCCAATCTGTTCCTCTGTGTATGTCTATATGCATATGTCTCTCTTTCTTTATCTTTCTGTTTATGTCTCTCTGACTCTATCTCTCTGTCTGACTCTGAATCTATATGTCAGACTCTCTCTCTCTCTCTCTCTCTCTCTCTCTCTCACTCTCTCTCTCTCTCTCTCTCTCTCTCTCTCTCTCTCTCTCTCTCTCTCTCTCTCATACCCGGTCTCTACCTCACTCTGTCTCTACCACTCTATCCATTTCTCTATGTTTCTGTATATCTCTCTCTGTCTCTCTAACTCTCACTGTCTCTCTATCTCTCTAAGTCTCTATCTCTCTGTCACTGTATCACTCCATCTATCTCTGTCTCTCTGTATATGTCTGTCTCTGTCTCACGGTCTCTCTGAATCTGTCTCTCTCTCTCTCTCTCTCTCTGACGCTCTGTCTGACAATATATTTGGCTCTGTGCGTTTCTCTTTCTATCTGTTTAGCGCTCTATTACTCTATTTCTTTATCTCTCTGTCTCTTTTTCGTGCGGTCTATCTCTCTCTCGGTATCCCGGTCTCGCCGTCTCTCTATATATCACTGTCTCACTATCTCACTATATATCGCTGTCTCTCTCTCTCTGTATGTCTTTCTGTCTCTCTGTCTCTGTCTCCACGTCTTTGTCTCTCTGTCTTTCTGAATCTCTCTCTCTCTCTCTCTCTCTCTCTCTCTCTCTCTCTCTCTCTCTCTCTCTCTCTTTTGCGGTCTCTCTTTCTCGAGGTCCGTCTGTCTCATTATCTCGCGGTCTCTCAATCTCGCTTTCTCTATATTTCGCAGTCTCTGATCTCGCAATCCCTATACTTAGCGGTCTCTCTATATCGCGATCTACATATCTAGCGGACTCTGTATGTAGCGGTCTCTCAATCTCGCGGTCTCTCTGATTGTCATACCCTCTCTATCCATACCACCACCCACCCCCACCTCTCTCTCTCTCTCTCTCTCTCTCTCTCTCTCTCTCTCTCTCTCTCTCTGACGGTACATATGTTTTACCGTCTCTCTGTCTCTTTCTCTCTCTGATTCGTTTCCGACCTTAATCTAAATTGCTTCATTTTCTTACCTATCTCACTAATTCTCTGTCTCTCTATTTCTGTCAGTCTATCTATTTCTGTCAGTCTATCTGTCTCTGTATCTATCTTTGTCTCTCTGTTTATATCTATATCTCTCTGTATCACTCTATCTCACTCGCTCTGAATCTGTCTCTCGGTCCGATTCAATCTACTTGACTCTCTCTGTGCTGCTCTCTCAATCTCTCTCTCTCTCTCTCTCTCTCTCTCTCTCTCTCTCTCTCTCTCACGGTATAACTTTCTCTCTCTCTCTCTGCCTGTCTCTAACTCTCAATCTCTCTCTCTCTCTCTCTCTCTCTCTCTCTCTCTCTCTCTCTCTCTCTCGCTCTCTCTCTCTCTCTCACGGTATAACTTTCTCTCTCTCTCTCTCACTGTCTCTACCTCCGACTCTGTCTCTATCTCTCCATCAGACTCTGTCTCGGTGTCTAGCTCTCTCTAACTCAGTCTCTACCTCTCTCTCTCTCTCTCTGACACATTCTTTACCTCCCTCTGCCTTTGTCTCTATCTCTCTTCTGTTTGCCTCTGTCTCTAACTCTCAATCTCTCACTCTCTCTCTCTCTCTCTCTCTCTCTCTCTCTCTCTCTCTCTTCTTTTTCTCTCTCTCTCTCTCTCCAGCCCACGTTGTCTCACGAACCTTACTCTCTGTATCACAGTCTCTCTCAGTCTCATGGTCTCTCTCTCTCTTTCGTTGGTCTATATGTGTCACGTTCTCCCTCACTTTCTGACGGTCTCATTGTTTCACAATCTCTGTTTCACGGTCTCCCAAGTCTTACTCTCTCTCTCTCTCTCTCTCTCTCTCTCTCTCTCTCTCTCTCTCTCTCTCTCTCTCTCTCTCTCTCTCTCAAGCTCTCTCAAGCTCTCTCTCTCTCAAGCTCTCTCTCTCTCTCTCTCTCTCAAGCTCTATGTCTCTCTCTTACTGCACAGCTTTCTCTGTAAGTGTTAATCTCTCTCTCTCTCTCTCTCTCTCTCTCTCTCTCTCTCTCTCTCTCTCTCTCTCTCTCCCCCGGGCTATGCTATCTATCTCGCGGTCTCCATATCTCGCGTTCTTTCTGTATATCACTGTTTCACTAACTCTCTGTCTGTGTATGTGTGTCTCTAATTCTCTCTGAACGTCTCTGTGTCTCTGTCTCTCTTTCTCTGTATGACTCACTCATTTTGACCCTCATTCTACGACTCTATCCATCTCTCTGCAAGTCACTCTCCTTCTGTCCAGATTTGTCTATCTCCCTGTATCTCCCTGTTTCACTAGCTCTCACTATCTCTCTGTCTCAAGGTCTCTCGATCTCGCATTCTCGATCTCGCAGTCTCTATTTTGCGGTCTCTTATATCGCGGTCTCTTATCTAGCCGTCTCTTTGTGTGTCTGACTGTCCCTATCTCTCTCTCTGTCTGTCTCTTTCTCTTTGCCTCACTGACACTATCTGTCACACTCTCTGTGTCCAGCCTTCTCTCTTTATCTCTCTCTCTCTCTCTCTCTTTCTAGGTCTTGGTCCCTTTAGAAAGCCAATATGAATGTTTTAAGAGCTTTGTCAGGTTGAATACTAAATGAACAACAATTGAGTTTCCGGGGCTTGACTATAAATTTCCTGTCGAAATTACCGCTACGGTTTATTTTGCCAATGCAATTTTATAAACAATGAACTTGCTCAAAGATACTGTGAACCTGCTTTATTAAGTGACTTTATTTGTCTTTCAGTTATATTTACAGACCATAGAAATAATTTCAAGTGGAGATTCAATCAACCCATTTTACTCTCTTGGATACTGAGAAAACTTTCATTCAAAGTACATTTTCTTATAGTTTAATAGCATATTCTAAGCTTGATTGAAAATATGGGTCGGTGTAGTAACATCATTAGGTTCCAAGTCCGACAGCATCAAGGAACATAAATTATCAGCCACTTTATTGCGACCAAACAAGGTTTGTGCGAGTTATTTCCCTTGGTCTATATCGCAACATCCACTCCACATCTGGTAGTTTTTTTTTTCTTTCATATAATCCTCTCAAACAATATGCACTAATTTTATAGTATGATTAGATACTGCTGTGGAAGTGAAATGGGATAGAGAGGCAAATCATGTTAAAGTAGAGTTTTAAGGACATTATTCTATCGTAGGAAGATGTAATCAGTCTCTCCATCAGATGCCTTTTTAAAAAAAATTACCGTTACAAAAAATATGTAACACGCATTTAGTTTTGGATGTTTTCGCCCGTCATAATTATAAGAGATAATCAATCATGAAACAGTCTAAGTTTCAAATATCTCACAGTTGCATACATTATCTTTCTTGTGCTTGTACTGCACTAAATACAATATTATTCACAAAATGACTATCAGCTGATAGATTTTGCGACCAAATAACAGTACTTCTCTTGTTTCCATAGACGGAGGAAGTATGGAATAATACAGCTAGCTGTAGGCCCTTGCGATTCTTCTCTTAGACCCTCCGTTCCATACTCAAATAAGTTCTAAGCAAGAAAAACACAGCCATCTGCAATTGTGGTGACTGATTATTTTACTTTACAATATGCAATGCAAGACATGAAATGCTAGTATTTGTCAAGGGAGGTAATCCCTTAGCCTATACCTAATGGCACGATTAATTTTCCTGTCCTGATACACTCCCTTATACCGTACACCTTCGCATATGTATGTCGATAATGGCGACGGTTATCAATTTCATCACAGATGATGAAGACTCGTATCTCAAAGTCTTAAAAAATGAAATTATAAAATTGTTCTATGGTGAAAAGTGAAATTCATAAAGTATGCAGACTCGCGGGACATGAAGAGCTAGAATTTGTCAAGGAAGATAATCCCTTCAAGCCTCTACATAATGACACGATTACGATTCCATTTCTTGATACACTCCCTTACACTAAACACCTTCGCATTTGCGTTTCGATAATGACGACAGTTATAAAATTCAAATCCGATGATGAAACTGCGAATCTCAAAGTCTCAGAAAATGAAAGTATAAACTTGTTTTATTTTGAAAAGTGAAATTAATACATTTGAATGATTCGTGTTACAATATAATAGAATTTAGTATGTTACTAGAAATAATTGATATTTTATGTTCAATGTTTTTAAATAAACTATTCCTAACGACTTGTAACCTACCAGCATAAACTTGAAGATTAAAAATGAGATGGAAATCCTAACTATCTTTCAAATGTTGATCTTTCATGAAAATAAAATACCGTTTGTTTTATATCAGTGTGTACTCGGATATCACTGGTTATAAAAACTGAAAGGCAACCGTTTTCAATAGGAGATAAGTTTTTAATTTTTTTAATTTGTTTTAGGTAATGTACTAGTGTAGTTATATCTGTGAAAGACATAACAAATATGTGATATGTACAATCTTATGATATACATGTATGATCTATCCTCCACCTCTCTCTCTCTCTCTCTCTCTCTCTCTCTCTCACACACACACACACACACACACACACACACACACACACACACAATACTGTTTAGTTTTGGTGTTTAAGATACTCTCCCCACTTCAGTTCATATCACATAATTTTAAGCGGACTATCAAAGGTTAAAATATTTTTTAAGGAAGGGCTTCGGATGTAAAATGCTTATAAATGACTTCGGGTCCTGTAATCGTAATTTTAAACATATTTATTCCTGACCATACACTTAAGTGTAAATATGATATATCAAAAAGTCTTCCTCGTATAATGTAGACTTTAAGTTATCGATGACGATGTGTGTAGATCCGTTAGCTTGTTTCTGTAATAGCATGTGAAGACCATTATATTTGGTATGGTAATGGCCTGTGATTCTTGCAGTAATGGCCTGAGTTAGTCCTAATGCTTGCTGTAGTTATGGTATGTGTGTATTTATGCTTGGTGCAATAACGGTATATGCATACCTTTATGTTTGTTGCAGTAATGACCTGTGAAGACCATATATGTATGGTACAGATGATAAAAGATGCACACGATAGGTTTTTCGAGCCGCAAACATGACTGACGCCATACATAAAAAATAACAATGTTGATGAGTCAAAGCGTATTTAAAATTTATCTTTTTTGGAACGGTAGTGACTGAACATTTCTTTGCCTGTGTTCTTATTCGCCATGTTCATTTACTTTTTATCGAAAGAATTCAAATGGCACAATATTCGTCCAAAATCCGTAATTGTTAGTAATTCTTGCAGTGTTACACGAAATAGTTATCAACTGCCTTTACAACTTTGACACACTATGTAAAGTACCGATTTCCTTGGGTACTGCGTGTAAAGTATATCCGAAACTACTTTGAAACTACTTTGACGAAAAGTTGTTTTGGATATTGTCATGTATCTGCCGGAAATCAGATTGTTACCACTTTTTTTTACAACTCTTTCACACTAATGCCATACATATACAAAATTATTTTTATTTAATGTATTTGGTGTTTTTCATTGCGTCAGCATGGTAGGATATTGTTGTCTTCGCTTAAGGTTTTATACTCCACGCCTTTTCTTTTGATTTGACAGGCAAATTTTATTTCATTTGTCAATTTGATCAGACATTTCAAACACCATAAGACGAGGCGTGTCAATGTGTATAATTGTAAGGAAGGAGTTTTAATAATGGATGACAACTCACTGTGTACAACTCTTACAGTAGCCGTCATGTGTCAAAAAATAAAAGGACCTCAAAACTCTTATTCCATCTCATACTGTTTTTTTCTACCTGTTCTTAATTAATGACTCGGCAGTTTTCTGAATATGTCAGGAGAAAAAAAAGCGACTTTCAGCTTTTACACGTTTGTATACAACACTGTTGTATAATTATTTAAAACAAATAGCATCATACAAACTAATTCAAAGGATATATGACTGTTGTTGTGCTGTACCAATATTTTAATTGTTCAAGTTGTCATGCGAGTGATATGTATGTAGTTCAATCTGGCTTCGGAAAGTGTAACGATAGGACGCAGGTGCGTTGTTTTATTACAGTGTTTTGTGCAAACCAAAAAGCTAACGTTCCTGTCAAAAATAGTTACATTGCAAATTGCCTACAAATATAGTTCAGTTCTGACGTCATCGATAAATCATGAAATATCAAGGTATTCTCATATATTGCACGACCACAAATAAAAAAGAGAAATGAGTCTTACCTTGTTTCTTACCATTTAACTGCATTTTATTTCTACTTTATGTAAGCACAATTACGACCAACCCTTTAAGGTAGCGATTTCGATATTAACGCACTCTTTGATAATTATCTTCTGCACAAAGTCAACTGTGCACTTTTGAATACAAAAGCAATTTGTAAATTACGGTCAAATACAGATGTACATTTTTAAAATGTATGATGACCAAAATATCTCTCATACATTGTGCATTGTGTGATGCTAATTTAAATGAAAAACGTTAAAATGATACGTTGGTCACACACACAAAAAAAAAGAATTACGAGGTTATATCACGATTCGCATAATACACAAAGGCAAAGTTTTGAAAATATGTGTAAATGACCTATTCAATGAAGAAAAAAAGAAGGCATTATCTGAGGTGACGTGAAATACGTAACTGAGAATGTAGTGAATACGTGATCATTAATTACACATGAAATGATGTATGTTCTCTGTAATTCTTTGCTAATGTTACAGTTCTTGATTTTGATAGACATTTATAGTAGCTAGGGTCAAATCTCGGGTGTAAGATTTTGACAAATTGAGATAGTAAATACCTGATACATGTTGAGTACAGATGAGTAAATCACGATAGCAGTGTATATATATATATATATATATATATATATATATATATATATATATATATATATATATATATATATATATATATAAGCAGAGCCGTCTCTCCGTCTGAAGTAATTATAGATATGATGCAACACTGCGACCTTCAAAACTTGTTATGAACATTTACTTGAGGGCATGTAAACTGATTTGGAGAAGAAAAGGAAATCAACTTATTGGCAAGTTTTGCTGAGTAGATGCATTCACGGGACACAATTATATAGAAATGCAGAGTATATACATTAACGACGGAACACACGTTGTATAGATATGCTGAATTAAAATATACATTCATTTCGGTCACATTATAATGCTACGTTGCATACTCATATTGACGTAAGACACTATATAGATGTGTAGCGTGCCCAATAACCAGTTGTGTTACTAATATTTTGGTTGAGCTAGTGTAGTACCTCCATGCCGTTGTTTTTATTTTTAAAATTCTACGCACCAAAGTTGAAGTCCTATGACATCTTTTTATGACAAATCTATTTATTTCTGCTACATTTGGCGGTTGTAACTATTTTCAGAAAATGCAAGATCACGAAACCTCGATCAATTGCTCCTCAAAAACGGGGAGTTAATGTTTCTTATAATGTGGGTTTTTTTGGGGGTACTTTTAATGTTCCAAAATGTTTTGACCCTGAAAATTAGAAAGAAAAAAATATGCAATTCATTGCGCAGTAGTAACATTTATAGTTTGAATTCCAGAATTACCAAACTATACTCTAGTCTAAAATGTGATGGCATAACATGAAATTACATCAATGCTCCTAAGAGTATCGGATCTAATGTCGCCCTATGTCACTATAATGAGGCGTATATTTTAAATGATCCCAGATATCAAATCCATGTCCAGTCCTCCCAATGACCCACCATCAGTCCATCCCTCCATCTGCTGGATGTTGAGCTTGGCCACCAACACAAAGTTCCACCACCATTACTGCTAACTACTTGAGTTATAAATTATTACTTGTATAAGCAAAACACCACTATACATATTATTGTTAAGAAGGACAATATGGAATGACTTAATAACTATCTTCATACTCAATAATCACAAGGAATCATACAAATCTAGAACCTTTCTGGCCGGTTATAATATAGAACATGCATAATTCTGAGCAACCGGTTATTTAAGGTACAAATATCATTTGAACATGAAGCAGACTATATTAAATCTGATACCATTGCGTTATATGGAATTTGTGAGACGTCTTTGAAACCATGGATTCATTAGAAAACATTTAATTTAGCAAAACTTATCTATTAAACATGGATGAAAAAAGGAAATAAGAACATCCAGATCTTGAATACATCTACAGCAGAAATCACTATGATTGTATGCCATGTTTCTGACCAAGTATTCATGTAGTATAACTATACAAATTAGATATCGCTGTTATTAGATACGTCAGTTTCCTGGCAAGGAATTCACACAATGTAACGATCAAGCTGAGGGATCGCAATCGATAAGACGACAGCTTCCTGGCAAAGTATTCTAACAGTGTAAATATACAGCTGAGAAAATGCTATTCGTCAACACATCTGCCTGACAAAATGTGCACACAGTGTAACAATACAGCTGAGAGATCGTTAGAGTAAATACGACAGTTTGCTTGGAAAGTATTCGCACAGTGTAACGATATCGATATCGCTAATACATCAGATTCCTGGCAAAGTATTGACACAAGATAACTTTGCAGTGAGAGATCGTTATCGTTAGCACTACAGCTTCCTGACAAAGTATTCACAGTATAACTATACATCTGAGAGACGCTATCGTTAAGACGACAGCGTCCTAGCAAAGTATTCACACGGTGTAACTTTGCAGCTGAGAGATCGTTATCGTTAGGACTACAGCTTCCTGGCAAAGTATTCACTGTATAACTATACATCTGAGAGACGCTATCGTAAAGACGACAGCGTTCTGGCAAAGTATTCACACAATGTAACTTTGCAGCTGAGAGATCGTTATCGTTAGGACTACAGCTTCCTGGCAAAGTATTCACTGTATAACTATACATCTGAGAGACGCTATCGTAAAGACGACAGCGTCCTGACAAAGTATTCACACAATGTAACTTTACAGCTGAGAGATCGTTATCGTTAGGACTACAGCTTCCTGGCAAAGTATTCACTGTATAACTATAAATCTGAGAGACACTTTCGTAAAGACGACAGCGTCCTGGCAAAGTATTCACACAATGTAACTTTGCAGCTGAGAGATCGTTATCGTTAGGACTACAGCTTCCTGGCAAAGTATTCACTGTATAACTATACATCTGAGAGACGCTGGCAACGTATTCACACAGTGTAACTAACTGAAATATCGCTATCATTATCACATATTCCTGACAAATTATTAACACAATGTAAATACATAGCTGCGAGATCGCTAGAGTGAACACGGCAGCTTCCTGGGAAAGTATTCACATATTGTACCTATACACTATGCAGTGCAACGATGCAGGACACATTATTAATGTATAATCATACCATGGGTAATCCTGTACGCGACACGGGACCCATCGTTTATTGGCAACTTTGTGCAAGCATTTCGTGACGGACTTAGTTCCCCTAATTTTTATATGTATTGTATCCTCCCGTATGTGTACATGTGTTTATGTCACGAGCTTCCTACTGTCTTATTTCTAACACCGGAGAAGGACAGGCAATTTAAAATTGAGATAGCTCCGATTCCTAAGTCAGCAATGCCGACAGTTTAGGTCGATCAAAAATTCAAGCTGAAATGTATCAAAATGTAATAAATGCCATCATATTCAACTATTTCATCGACAATATCTCAACCGT
This sequence comes from Unio pictorum, assembly GCA_030141615.1. NCBI lineage: Eukaryota > Metazoa > Mollusca > Bivalvia > Unionida > Unionidae > Unio > Unio pictorum. The sequence continues at coordinate 4,518,030 of JARLTB010000026.1, forward strand.
ATTTTTTTCGACAAATACACAGAGCAGTTACCTATTCCGCTGCTAATTACTACCCATACATGTATATGAAATTATTGTCTTAAAAGAGTGAGTTTACCTTCGATTTTTATTCTTTTACGCATCTGTGCGCCTCTCACTTATCTCCTCTGGTAATTCCGGTACTCTCGACTCCATCGTCTCCTTGCATTTCCGGAACGCTCATACACGCTTCCTTCCGGTACTATGCATCCATCCAACTGCATGCATCACAATAGACCTCTCATATGGTCTGAACGTGTCTTCCTTCTCCCCGATTCTCTGGGGTCGTCTTTCGCTCCCTCTAAGAAAGCTTCCTCTGAAATTAGAGGGGACATATATGGTTTTAATTGTTCTACTCTCAGGAATATTAGCAACCATTCACGGAACATCCATCAGAATGGAAAATTAATTATCAGGTCAACTCCCACACTCACATCTTAATATTCCATACACGCTTGGTTATACAATAATTGTGTTATAACACTAACAATATTATCAACGAATTCTGCTGCATGCTTACACATCCCTAATTGTGAATTGTTTCATAGTTTATACACTCATTATCAACAACAATCAAACGCATTTCCTACCCTACTAATTAAACGCCTACAAATAACTAATTATATGTACATATGTCAGATAATGATCAACTGTGCAAACAGAGAGATACTAACAAAGTAAGTGGCTTGCATTACGATACAACTTAGTAAAGTACACAATTCAACAACATTCATACGGTAATCTTTCATGTTAATAATAATTCGCTAAACATTGACAATTCAACTTCTAATAAATCAAAAGGTACATATTAATGCATTAATCTTACAACCCATAGTCAGGAGAGTAAGGCACATATGGGCGAACATAAGATACTTCAGAACCCTTTTGTTCCAAATCTCAACTTGAATTTCACAAACATTCCTTCCCGCTATTTTACGAGTGCACGACGTATGCTCACGGAGTACATCTAATGACTCGCATCTTCGTAGCGATTTTCCACTTACTATACTCTCATTTGTACTAATTTGAATCTCTAAGTTCCGACTGGCTACGGTCCATCCTTTTTGAAAACTGCCCTTGGGTAATTTAGCACGCATCTGTCGCTCTGTATTCCCAGTCGGGATATGACTTAACTCGGACGCAGAATTCCTTTTGAATTTAGGCTCGATGCAACAGTTGTGCAACGGTTGCATAAATGACAGGCGGTTTGTTTGTCCAGAATCGGGTATATAGACCAAACCTGACGTAATAAGTATTAACATATACATGTACTCACTAGGAAGAAAATATGTGTATGCATGAACCACGAAAATTCAGCAACGTTTCCCCACAACGTGATAGTTTTCCATCAAAATAATTAGCGGCAAACGTACAGGTTTACATACCTACTAAAATCTATACAGTTTCTCTGGTACGACGTATCATATCTAGAATTCACTAAACTGTACCATCATCCTCTCATTTTGTTATTATAGTCCTACCCCTCGTCCTCCGTCAGAATAAGGCGGTAAACCCACTCAAGTACCCAAATGTTGACGCTTGCATTCATTTAGAAATGCTTTAGATACGACCATGTAAATATTCCCATATTTCCTGTCATTACACAATTAAAAAAATACCTCCATATGTGTGTTACCTTTACGTAAACATATAAAATTGTACATAGGAAAATGCAAAGAAGAACGGCAGCAAAAAAAATTCATAAAAAATATAAAATGAATGTAGATTATTTTTTAACACTCGACTCCATCACCGTAGATTCTCCAAACTCTAAAGAATCTGATTTTCGACACTGACAAACTTGAAATATCAGTTCGTTTTTCTGCTTGCCTGTTGACTGGAATTTAACATGCGCCAAATTACTTCTGTATAAAATTTTGAATTAGCATATTATGTTGTTAAACTTTCATGATGATAATTAGAGAATCACCTTTTCTTGCTTCAGCGAAACTTGCGGGTCTAAGGCTGACTTTTACAAAATGTATTAGCACTAAGAACCCTTTTCAAGTTTTGCGACTTGTTTATTTTATTTTTTTTTAATTGGTTGGTTTGTTGGTTCGTCGGATGGATGGATGGATGGATATACAGGCAGACAGACAGACAACGATAGATAGATAGATAGATAGATAGATAGATAGATAGATAGATAGATAGATAGATAGATAGACAGACAGACAGATACAGATAGATAGACAGATAGATATGAGCTCACTTGATCATGTGTGCGGCAAGAAATCTTTAATTCTAATCAATAAATAAATGTTGATACTACTATATCTTGCCAGTGTTTCGACCTTCAATGAGAATAAAATAATGTAGATTATTATTTAACATACAGTAGGTTTGTGAAATAAACTGATTGTCATTTAATACACTATTATTGCTTAAGTTAACCATGCACTGAAAATGCCCGGATATGAAAAAGTGCCCGGATTCCCGACCCAACCTATATGTGTGGAGAAGATGCAATTACATATGGTGATATTACTGTCTATAGAGCTTTAAAAAAATCAAAACTATTATGATATAATAACAAAGAAAGGAGAAACAGGTGAAGACCTTAGATTAAAACCAGACGAATTGCGAGTAGTGGCACACGTATATTCTAGATATGCATATAAACGTATGGAAACAGTTTATAATAGTGTGTACAAAGTATAACAGAAAGACATTCCTGACAACGACTGCTTCTAACAGATCAATTATAATTATTTTATATGAAAAGGTACGTGTGAAGTTAGTGCTGTTTTGATCTAATCGTTTACATCATTCCAAAACTGGCTCACAGTATCACAATCCCCCCACCCCCCAAAAAAATAAAATATGGTGAAATGTTTCAGCTAACTCCGTTAAAAAAAAACAGTTGCTGTTTGATATTGGAAGTTTTGTTTTTACAAATTGTGTTTATTTCAAGAATTGTATGTTTTAATTTATATTGAAACTTAATTAGATTATAGTCATTTCTGAGTCTGTATTGTAATATGCTACTCCTTAAAGTAACTAATAATTGACTTCGTTAATTATGGGGAATACATATAAAGACAAAGATGTCTCAACTTGATATTTCATTCATTAAATATCTCGTAAGATATTTGATAGGATATCGTTCAATGAAATCACGAAATGTGATACTCCCGTTTACTGGTACAATGTACTTAAAAATCAATTTTTAAAAATGTAATGGTTCAACAGGGTGTATTCTATGTAACTCACATAAAATAAGCAGGAAAGCTACATTTTTCGTACATTTTCACAATTGTTTTAATTGAGATGTACCTGAATGCATTCCTCCATTCCATATTACCTAGCATTATTGGATAAACTTCTTCATATGTATAGTTCTTTTTTTTTTTTTTGGGTTAATTATTCACGCGTTTCAAATCTATTCCTGAATTACACAATCAATATCTCTAACACTTTTCTCTGTCAACTTAACTCTTTTTTCTGTCAATTTTAAACTTTTCTTTTTGTCCAGTAAACACCTTTCGCTGTCCGCTTGACACTTTTCTCTGTCCACTTGCTTTAAATCTTGTTTCATACAAAGGCTTGGCAGTTATTGGTGGATTAACTGCGAAGATTTTCTCTAGTTAAACTAGGGGTCGATAAGCTACGCGCACGCGTGCCACAAAGTGAAACGTCAAGAAGATTTGTGAGGCACGCGATAGTCAACCAAATATCGCGATTTTAAGTCTTGCTACCTTACAGAGTTACACTCTTTCATTTTTTAACTAATCCGGAAAAATTGGCAAGCCATGTAAAATAGGTTACCTACCCCTGAGCTAAACCAATGCTTAGAAAGAAGGTACTGCTTCAACATCATTTGGTTCTGTGACTAAGGCTGGTGCCAAATTGAAGAGGACCATTACCAAAGCCATACTATGCTTCCTGAATAACGAACACATTTACTATTAGACTTCGCAGACAATGAAGAGGACCATTACCAAAGCCGTACTATGCTTCCTGAATAACGAACACATTTACTATTAGACTTCGCAGACAATGAAGAGGACCATTACCAAAGCCGTACTATGCTTCCTGAATAACGAACACATTTGCTATTAAACTTCGCAGACAATGAAGAGGACCCTTACCAAAGCCATACTATGCTTCCTGAATAACGAACACATTTACTATTAGACTTCGCAGACAATGAAGAGGACCATTACCAAAGCCGTACTATGCTTCCTGAATAACGAACACATTTACTATTAGACTTCGCAGACAATGAAGAGGACCATTACCAAAGCCGTACTATGCTTCCTGAATAACGAACACATTTGCTATTAAACTTCGTAGACAATGACAACATACTGTTAATAATGTCTCTATGGGACTCATATGTTTCTTAATATTATAATTTTGATATGCTTGACAGAAAGTGGTGATAGTATACATTACATCTATAATATATTTGCTATTTTTCATGAATGTAGATTATAGAATTGTTTTAAATTGTTACAAATCTATTCTCTTAAAATAAGTAACAAACGATAATGAAAGACAACAAACCTTGTAAAATTTAAAAACAGTTATTTCCCAAGAACGCAAAAGTGACAATCGAAAAATAAATATCTTACGGTCTTGCGAATTAAATTCCAAAATTAACCAAGAATTACAGACACAAGTCATACTAATTCAAAGTCCTGACTAAAACTCTGTCAAGTCCCAACGAAATCCAAAACTGAAGGCGATGACATGTGTATGTTATAAATTATAGCGTTCTGATATTTAAACAGCCTTTAGTTGAATCCAAGAAATATAATTCCAGGTTTGAATAAACTATTAATTCCAATGAACCTTCATCCAATAATTTTATCAGAGTACTTTTGTATTTCCAGAGGAAAAAATCACTTGAATTCATTAATTTGAAGAAAAGTCAATTCAGCACAAACTGGTCACAACGTAATGCAGCTTAAAAATTATAGATGTCAAAGCACGAATGACCATTTCTTCACAATTACAAGATTATATAGTTCACCACTTGAACTCAGGCAACGATTAGCATTTCTAAACAAAAACATTACAAAATGAAAAATAACATTCTAGTATGATCCTGATGTTTACAAAATCAATTTCATAAGCTGTAATATTCACTTAGGAAAGTCCACATTCCTGCCTCAAATAATCATATTTATTTATTATATAACTGATTTGTTTTATATTAAGCTCATAAACAGAGAATAAATATAGATATATATTAGTTGCTGACATAATGAAATCAATGAATAAGACACATTATCAATCTGGTCAGCAGAAATTAACTCAATTTCGGACAAGATCAAGCCCACCATACAATGTCACATTACAATCTCATCTAGTGAAAATTTACAAAATTAAAAACAAAATAACACTTAAATTAAACATTCATATCAAAATACATATTATATACTAATTTTCTTTATAGTTTTGGATTTCTACTTTAAAATGAGGTCATAACTTTAGTAAACACATTAGTAACATGTGTCCTGTAGTTCATTACGTTCGGGGGCTAATTTCCATGCGTTTGTGTGTGCGTGTGTGTTGGAGAGCCCATTATTTACAAGGTCAATCAAACGTTTATGCTGCTTTCCTGGACAATGTGAATGTCTTTAATACGGTGTGGCATGATGGCCTCTTTTATAAGCTTTTCCGTCTCTGAATAAAAGGAAAACTGTGGAGATCAATTAGAGATTCATTTCAAAACGTTAGGGCTCATGTTCTGCTCAACGGGCATCATTCGAACCATTCGCTGTCAATCAAGGGGTAGGCAAGGAAGAACGCTATCAGCATGGCTATTCGTTGTCATGATAATAAAAAAAATCCTTGCTGGAGTCAACAAAATCTGGATTACAAGTTGGCACTCTCAGTATCCCCCGTGTTTTACTTGCAGATGACACGTCCTTGCGATCTTCGTCATTTAATGGTATGTCTATTTTATTTCGCAACCTCAATGACTATGCATCGAAGTGGAGACTCCGGTACAATGCTGATAAAAAGCAATATTGTCATATTTTCGAAGACGAAAATCATACAAAAACCTATGTTCATGCTTGGAGATAAAATGATTCCTATAGTTTCTTCTAGAACCTACGATGGGGTCACTTTCTCCACAGATCTTTCTAATACTGCTGCAGTAAAAAATGTTTGTGATAAAGGAAGGTCAGTATTTTATTCTGTTGTTGAAACTGGCATTGGAAAGGATGGAATGAATCCATTTAATAGTGCTACAATATGGTCAAAAATTGTACTATCTGCAATGACATATGGACGCGAATTGTGGTCCAACTTGAGCCAGCCATAGGTATACTATCTGGAAGTATGTGAAAGAAAAGTTGCAAAATAATTATATGTCTTAATCAGCGCTCTTATACAGAAACAACAAGTAGCAGTCTTGGACTGTTGACCATTGGGGGTTATGTGGATAAAATCAAATTAGGTTTCTTAAATAAAATCTGCAGAGATAACGGTTCACTTGCATGGAAAATTATATTCAACAGAAGAATCCTTGACTGCCTGATACACGAGAGCGATAGCTTTCGTTTTGTTAAATATATATCGTGTTCTTTTGAAATACCAGCTTTGCGGTTTTTCCACCTCTACGTGAACACCCTATATTCTGTCCCCAAACCAGTTTGGAGGAGGAATATTGAAATGGCAGCTGACTGCTAAAAGCATACTTGTAGAGATCTAAACTTGAATTGACACCTGAACGTCGACATGTTTGCAAGTGTCCATTCTAATCTTCAGCGACTTGCAGTTTGGAAACTTTGTAAATGTTTTCCTAATAAAACTTGGACTTTCGCTAACATTGATTGTCTAATTATGTGTTCAGTTGCAACAGAGAATGAATATAACTGTAAACTCTGCAAGAGACTGACCATAGACAGAGCCAAGGATATGTTATTATACTGCCAAGCCCTAAACAATGAATGTAACACTATGTTTGAACAAATAATAGATGCAATAGACATCCTATACTCGCACTGGATTTTATGTCAGGACAATGACACCCTACTTCATATCCTTTTGGGCAAGAGAGCGAACATCTTTGATTCTATGGATGATCAATCATGGCAGGCATTCATGTGTGTAGTGGCTGATAGAATATATACAATTTACTGAAGAGCAAATAATTTCAAAACGATATATGATAGTATGCTTGTTCAGTAAATTAAGGAAATGGACCCATTTCATTTCTATCTAATAAATAACTCACATGTGTTCTACGACGTGAGAGAGAGCATGATAATCAATTTAAATCGCTTCAGTCGAATGTAAATAATTCAGATTTCCTTACTTTTCCTCTCTTAATCTATGTTACGTATATAACTCGTTTGCAATGAGTTCTTTCACACATGTGTTTTGATATTGCGTTTTCTTTACTTTAGTTGCTATATAGTGTACTGTAAGTCATTTAATGACAAGCTATGTTCCTAATTTTTCTGTATTTGCGAAAAATTAACTGAATGAAATCTCTTCTGAAGAGGAAATAAAGTCAGTCAGCAACACATACATATATTAGTAGAGATAGGTTAACATTTTTTTATCCTAATCCTTTACATGTCAAAATGACAAGCTTTAACAAGGTAAAATATGCGGAAGGTTTAAAAAGACAATCATTTTACTATTATGCAGTATGATGGTGTAAAGCGCCATACAAAGTCCTCATTATTATTATTATTATTATTATTATTATTATTATTATTATTATTTCAAATGTTGATTAAATTTTACAAGACTCACAATGTGAATGTCATGTCATTCATGGGAAGAGGATCATAAGTTTAACCACAAGAATGTTTACATATATTAACTCTTGACTTAGATGTCGTTCACTCTGCGTATAAACCTTTGACTGTATTACTAAATACAACCAAGGCATATAACTTCTTAGCCCATGTAGACCATTGACAAATTTGTACGATTCGCTATACTATTAAGAAAAAGGTCCACAGTTTGTTATCAACACTGGTCATACCCAACAAACAAACTTATGGCCTTGCTTACAGTATTTCAATTTATTTTATAAACTCGTTTAATAAATGCGGAAGAAATTGGTGCCAAATACGTTATTTCGCTGATTGTCATCTTGACAATGCATTGGAAGGACTTTGCCACGATGAATGTTAAACAGCTGTTGTAGCTGAATTAAAGTGGTTCTATTTTTATTTTTTATTTTATTGATGGCGGTAGCTCAGTGGTTTGCCTACCAGTTTTGCAATCAGAAAGATGCGAGTTTCTATTTTCAGACCAGACCGAGTTGATTGCCGTTGTTTGCTTCTGTGCAATGCTGTTTACTCTGATATCCACGATAACATGTCATCGTTAAAAACCATTAATCTATCAAAACTCAGATATGTATCTTTGTACGCTACCCTTTTGCTAATTGTGTTTATCATATTTATAATAGCAGGATTTTATGGTAATTGAGTTTCATGTTAATCCAATCATCATCGGCTTTGGTGGTCTAAGGATGTCGTCGTGCGTGATTAATGGCGTGTGAAAAAACTCATATTTCAAGTGACTTATTTATTTCTTTCCTAATAGTGGTCAAATACACAGTTAATAATATGATATTAAATTTGACCTTTTTCTGCTTAAAGTACACCTCGCTTCAACTTTCGACGGTCTTAAGCAAGCTATTTATATGTGAAAGAAAGAATATATTCAATATGTACCCCTACATGCCATTTGACCATTTCTCCTATATGGCATTTGAAAATATATTGAAGCCGCCACTCGTTTACATGACTAAAGTTTAATTATTATTTTGTATTTACGTTATAAAGGGAATTTTAAATCTGCGACTGATGTAAAACCAAAGACAAAACAAGATGAAAATAATTGGTAAAACTTTTAGATATTATCCGATATTATCATAAACAATGAATAAGTATATTTTGCTTTCCGAAAGAAAGAACGCTCAGTGACCATGATAATTTGAATCGACAATTTGACCTCTTAAATTTACCACCAAAAATAGGGTCGAAACTGTACCATTAATAAGTAATGTGAGACATTCCCTAACTTTGCTGAAAATATTCCCGTGAGAATATGGATCGGATAAAAGTAAAAATGTCTTTCTATGATTGTTTATAATGGGTAAACAATCAGGCGGTGTTCTAATAACTGATGTGTGAGCAACACAAATTGCTACCTTTTCTTTCGCCGTGAGCATGTAGCACTTTGTTTATCGCTTACGTCTTGGAAAATCTAAATTGCCGTATTTAATTTCACTTTACTGCTCGTAGATTATTCCATAGGATGCTTTTATTGTATGTGTAACATGGTACAAATGACACTTTAGGGGCATATGATATCCTTATAATTTAATTTGTTACCAATCACAACACAATGCAAACCATAAAGCAACCGACCTTACGAACAAAGTGAGTCGCAGCCGGAGCAAGCTCGGGTCAGCGCACTTTCTTTTTAAAAAGAACAAACGCCAAAAGCTTCTTACTTTTAAGAAAAGAGACAGTCGAAGAAAGCAACTTTAGTTTGGCACATGATTCATTCTTACTGAAGAAATGGTATCAATGCATTTTCATTGCATCCTATCTCTGCTTTCGTAATTGCAAAGACTCAAGGTGAGATCACCCATTGAATCAGAATTATTAATGAAATGACAATCTAAGATCGATGACTGATATTTAATTTTTGTTTATGCTTTGGAAATGAAACTAAACTGTCACAAGCAGTAATGATGTTAGATACTGTGTCCGCGATGATAAAATTATATAGAACGTTCGTCAACACCTGGTTACTAAGATCAAGATCGGCGGTGGGAACACTAATTTTAAATCTTCTCACTACAAAATGTGGTGATCTTAAATGATACACTGCACTACTCGTTTAGAAAAATGAGAATCAGTCTAGAAATATGTAAAGATAGCATACAGTGTATATGCGTCTGGCTAACCTGGATGGATTGATAAGGAAAGTTTGAGTTTAGTGAAAAGAATCTTTTGAGACCTTATCCTGTCTATAACCTATATTAATCAGTATAGATGAAACCTGGATGTCAGCTTCTGTGTAGAGGAAAGGACATGAGCCGCGGCATTTTCTGGACCTGCATTTGTTTGAAACATGTTCTTTTAATTCCGCGCCAGAGCAGTGGTGTAGCTGGGGGTGGGAGTGGGGATACTGGAAGTGAAAGTTACACCAGGCACTGTCGGGGGGGGGGGGGGGAAGGGCGGCGCCGGAAGAAGACTAAGTAACTAACTGTTGGTAACATTTTTGTTGTGGTTGTTGCTGTTAAAATTTATTAGCCTTAAATTGCCTTTCTATAATGACTGTATTATTATGTTGTATTCAATATTGACTACTGCTTTCCTATGTTTCAGTGCCACTGGTGGCGTAGATTATACCATGTCCCCGGGCGCCAAATGCTATCTGCTACGCCGGGTGTGTGTGTGAAAAATATGAACCGTGCAACGGGCCTAGAAACACCCTCGCAAAGCCACTGCGTCAGAATCGGGTGTAATTTTAGTGATGAGTGTTCCAAACTCAAGATTCATAAAATACTGAAATTCCATCAATAAAAAACTAGTTTCTACTTGTTTGTTGCCTTGATATATATATATATATATATATATATATATATATATATATATATATATATATATAATATATATATATATATATATATATATATATATATATATATATATATATATATATTGATGAACTTGAATTAAAGTGTTGTATCGCCCACTAGGGGCATGTAGCACTGTTTTAAGTTTCCAGCAAAGCTGGATATTTAATTTCTCCTGGGGGTGAGGAATGGTGCCGCTTCCCCCAGGCATTTATGTACTCAACGAGTACTATTTAATTTGGTCGTCAGGTCGGGGTTGCTATTAAGTAACCATTGACCTGAATGGAGGACCATGGGTGAGTGGGAATAGACCCAACACACACTCAACCCTAACAGCCAATTATGTGTGTTAATGGTATGCAAAGGCACAAGTGGAGGTATTGGAAATTAGTTTAACATCTCGGCCATTTTGGAGCGATCCGAGTTGTGGCAATAAAAGAGAGGTACCATTACGTCCAAGGAACACGCAACATCGTGATTCCGTACTTAATTTAAATCTGGTCCAATTATTACTAATGGAAAGGAAAATACCAATAATGTGTGAGCCAATCAAATCAATGAAGTTGTAAAATTTGTATAACTTTATTAACTTTCCAATATTTCTAGTACAAAGTGTACATGTATTAAGTCCCTAACAAGATTGAATACTAAGATGTCTATGCGACATAAAAAAGGATATTCACTGTTTGGTAAAAATTTTGAATGATGTGCAAAAAAAATGATTAAGTCAGGTTTTGTGAAATAGATTGTTCGAAGAGGGTTCTCGTACCAAATGAGGACCCTGTTAACCAGGCAATGAAAGCAATTGGATTCTTTTCTGTGTTGCTTTTTCTTGTCTGTTTGAGAAGCCCCTATAGTCAGGCTGCCATGTTGTTTTCATGGTGTCCCAGGTTATGGTTGTTCCCTTGCACCAGCCATCATTTTCCTTTGTCCTGGGTTCTTTGAAGTTGTTTCTCTCCTGAAGTTATGTGTGTGTGTGTGTGTGTGTGTGTGTGTGTGTGTGTGTGTGAAGTTAATTCTCAACTGATGTTGTGTGTGTGTGTGTGTGTGTGTGTGTGTGCGTGCGTGTGTGTGCGTCTGTCCTACAGTGGTTTTCCAGAACTTTGCTCATGATGCGCTCTAAGTAGATTTTGGAAAGCCTATATGACAGGAGACAGCCTTGACATACTCCAACTGTTGTCTTGAACCAGTCCCCTACATAACCTTTAGCAATTACTGCACCGGTAGCCTTGACGTACAACTGCTTGATGGTATTGGTCAACGTTTAACTCATGCTGTACTTCTGCATTGTGGCCCACAATGCCTCATGCTACACTCTGTCAAAAGCCTTTGTGAAATCTATGAACACATGATAGATGTATTGTTGATTTTGCGAGTACTTTTCACACAGAACCCTGAGATTGAATATTTGTAATGATGTGCTTTTTTCACTCTGAAACCTTGCCTGTTCATCAGCGTATATTTCCTCTGCTTGTGGCTTCAATCTGTTCATGGTAATCTTTAGCATCACCTTACTAGCATGGCTGATCAAACTGCTGGTTCTGTAATTTTGGCACAAATGAAGATTGCCTTTTTGGGAGTGTTATAACAAGTGACTGGGTCAACTGCGTTGGCCATTCACTTGTCTTCCAGAGATTTTGTTGCAGGTTTGTGTTAGTAGCTCGATCATTGATCACCTCCCCCCCCCCATTTTTAACACTTTCAGCTGTGATTTTTATCTACTCCAGTTACCTTCCTATTATTCAGTGTTCTTATTGTTGACTACACCTCTTCTTTGCCATGGGGCCATCATCATTTGTGGAGTTTGGAACTTCAATCACTTGATTGTATAGTTCCCTACAATAATCGGCCCATTGTTCTGCAATGTTACCTGCTTCTGTGCGGCATTTTCCATTTTCGTCTTGATTAGAACTAACTAGTTGCTTCTGTCTGGTGAGGTCTTTCACAATTTCGAATACCTTTTCGCTATTATTATTTATCAGAGACTGCTCTCTATTTATGTGCACCTTTGTCCAATCCAATCTTCTTTCGTTTTCTTCAAGTGTTCGTCTGATATTCTTGTTTATTTCTCCGTACTTCATTGCTCCTTTTGTGTGTCTGGTGTTTTTAAGGTCTCTTCGGGCATCACACAGATTCAGAATCTCTTCTGTAACCAAGGTGTTACATTCGGGTTCCAAAGGAGATACAATCTCCAAGTAAGGGTCCTAACCCTTTATCTAAAATCAAGCTAAAATCTTTCACAAAAACTAGAACAATTCCAGTGTTGCTTACAGCACCAAGCCCATAACTTAACTGCTTGTTCACCACTCTACTCTTGTTTTAGAAAGGGTTACAGACAATGGATTATAATTAATTTAACATGTGTTCCTTATCAGAAGTCAAGAAGAAGTCCTAGCTCATGTAGCCCTGGAAAGATAAACAAACAGAGGCTGCAGGTTTTGACAGTCTGTAGTATCAACTATCCAGAATGCTGGGATTAACTTTCTGGCCAAATGTCGCTGCTAACAGGCTGGAATCTGATACAGCACTAGGGTGACATCATACTTATATCACAAGGATTTTGTTATTGGGCGATGGAGGCAAATGATGTCCTTGGCAGCTGTTTTCATGACTGTGTTGAAAGTGTCTGTCATCACTTTAACATCAACATCCACCACAAAGGGTGGAGCAAGTTTTCCTCCAATTTTTGCTTGGAATGACTTGCAGATGTTAGGGTCCTCAGTTATTCAAGGTTGAATTTGAACTTAAGTTTCTTTGGCTTGTTAAATGTCTTCAGACTCACTCCGAAGTTCATAATCACTAGATCGTTATCACTCCCAACATCAGCACCTGGCAACATTCTATTTTTGCTCTACTGATCCCGGTTTGGTAACTGTTTTCAAACAGTATGTAGTCGATCTGGTTATGATGGCTTCCATTTGGTGCATGCCATGCCCAACATCGCGGAGCTTGATGTTGGCCCAGTGTGTTGGCTAGTACCATGTTGTTGTAGCTTGCGAACTCGAGCAGCCGTATCCCTCTTTCATTCGTAAGCTCATTGCAAGAAGATCCACAATGATCAACTCAGTCTTTTACAGCATCTTTGTCAACTTTGGCATTCCAGTCTCCTTGGATGATGAGGATGTCTCTTTTGTACGTACCATGTTTATAATAGCCTGGAGTTTGTTGCAAAACTCCTCTATTTCTTTATCATCGTGATCAGTGGTTGGAACATAGACTTGGATAATTGTGATGTTGAAGGGAGATGCTTTCAGACGAATAGAGATGATTCTGCGAGATATAGGGAGACATTCCAGCACAGATACATTGATGACTTTGTTTATATTTATGGACTGGTCCGATTCTTCAATTATATACCCATCTTTAGTTAAGTGTTCTCCTTTGGCTTTCAATCAGACTTCAGAATCCTATAATGTGCCATGTGTAGTGTTCCATCTCATGTGTCAACTCATGGAGTCTTCCAATTTGTGCCAGAGTTCTAATATTCCAGGTGGAGATGGCGATGCTGTTTCACGTTCTAATTTTTTGCAAAGTACCAGTAGCACACTTGTCACCTCCGTCCTGAAGGACAACGGCAGACGCGGTCCTTGTTGACCCAGGCGACGACCGATCCTGTATGGTAACTTCAGATTTGTCCCGAATTATCAGTGTGTCTTGGGCAAAAGTCGCCTGGCGGAGTCCATCCCTCTCCAGACCAAGGAATTGCCAAAATGGGATGTAGTACCTCGTCCATTTGCCTTAGTGTCCATACTCCGGATCTTCTTTGAGGGTTTACACCCTTAGCCTTTGGCTAACCAAAGCCGACCTGAAAAACAGCAGTAGACTCGTATATGGGTTGTTGCGTCAATTTCCCGAGCAGACAAAGCATTTGCCACTGCCCATATCTACCGCTGGGTTGGGGGGGGGGGGGGGCGGGGTCTACCCTTTAGACGTGCAAAGTTTCATTCTAGTTGTAAACGCTCACAGACCCGTCAGTTAGCTGCTAGTTCTCGAGGGAGAGTGACATATTGTCAAAGTAAAGCAGAAAGTTTATGTTGAGGAACGAATTGTAGCTAAAAGGGATTCTGAGACTTTATTAGTAAAAGGAATGGAATTGAACTGGGGAAACAAGTATCTCATAGGTAAGATGTTATCTTGGCCGAGTTTTTGTGCATGATTTGAGTACATAATTGAATATTAGAATATTGAATCCTCACGTACAGTTGAATTTATTAGAATATTTAAACATACCTTATAGTTTCATTTATTAGAATTTATATTATTTTTTATAGGATTGTACATATTAAAGAATTGAAGTATGACATGTACTTAAATATATCAGAATGGAGATTGAGCACTATGCGAAATTATTGTTGGATGTATGTGCATATGTGTTTATATGTATAATTATGTAATTCTTTGGACGAATGCTCTAGGAATGATTACTTAATAACGATGTTTAGATGCCGTGTGTGTGAGTGTGTTACAAAAATTGATTGAGTATTGCTATTCGTGCGTAGTGCACAAGACATTAATAAAAGAAGTGTATGTATATATATATATATATATATATATATATATATATATATATATATATATATATATATATATATATATATATACATATATATATATATATATATATATATATATATATATATATATATATATATATATATATATATATATATTCAATCTTGAGTTGTTATATGTATGACTGAGGGCTCTTCTGCAGTTCTTTATGATGATACCGGAGTGGATCTGTAATATTATGTATAATACAGTAGCGGGGTTGTAACAATCTCTCTCTCTCTCTCTCTCTCTCTCTCTCTCTCTCTCTCTCTCTCTCTATATATATATATATATATATATATATATATATATATATATATATATATATATATATATATATATATATATATATATATATATATATATATATATATATATATATATATATATATATATATATATATAAAGAGCGGACGATTTTATATATATATATATATATATATATATATATATAGAGAGAGAGAGAGAGATATATATATATATATATATATATATATATATATATATATATATATATATATATAAAATCGTCCGCTCTTTCCGTTAAAGATGACATTAGCACAACTGGTATTGTAATCCGTAATTTACAAACACGATCATGAATATAAACATGTAAATCGTGTCCGAAATCTCTTCATAGTCATGTTGGTAAGAGGCATACACAATGATATACAGGAAATAGATAGTAATGTTGGCGTATGCTAAACTCTTTTTCATTAAATTGGATCCTCATGTACATCAGACATCTGCACTTCATGTTTTATGTTCTCGTGATGCATTGTATTAGTGGCCAAGGTTAAAGCAAACGCTTTATTTTTACTTTTTCATGTGTCAACATTTAAATGCAGATATCGTTGTTTACATTGTTGCTTTTGCAAACTATTAAGAACTACATCTGTCTGTTTGTCTTTATATATTGAATTCCTCCTTTATTATAACTTGATAATATTCTTTTTTTCTTTCTAATTAATCTTCTTATGTATCGTTACTTTCAGCTCCGACATTGGGAGAGTATCTGGGAAGAACTAATTTTTGTGCTTTGAAACAACTTTAACCCTATTATTTCCGATGGTTCAGATTTTCGCCTCGCACAAAAACGTGTATACACACAATAAATATTATATCTTTTACTCTATGAAATAATTTGAAAACCTATTCCATGTTTTGGTCCTTTTGAGTTTGTAATATGCAAAGTCTGCGGACACACACACACACACACACACACACACACACACACACACACACACACACCTACCTCTTCTTCACATACATAACCACTTTGTTGGAACCTGAAACTCTTAGGCACGAAGTTAAACTGAAATGTTAGTGATCGGTAAAAGCGAGATCACCGGAACACTCGGTCAACAGCGGCACCACTGTGGCAGTCAGTAGTCTTAACATACGGCAGAAAACTCAGTCTGTCTTATTTAAAAAAAAATATGTCTTTTCTGATAGCTCCCTTGTCAGATTCAATCAGTCCCGGAGTACCCATTAGGCAGAGTAGGTAACTGCCTATGGGTCCTGCGACTTTTATGGGCCCCATCAGGGGCCCCCATGAGACCGTGACCGTGGATCTGGGGCCCCAAAAGTTTGACTGCCTATGGGCCTCCACGGTGCTTAATCCGGCGCTGGATTCAATTCATTATTCGTTTAAATAAGTTATGTTGAGTTACAACGTTGCAATGTATTTTTCTTTCTTCGTTTCCGTCAAAAACCAACATCTTCCATTACAATATCTATTGATATAGTGCATTTGCTTGTGTTTACTGCATGTACGTTTCAATTGTCCGACATTAATGTGAAATCTTTTAAATTTTACCACCCTTTTTAATGTTCCAGAGCAAATCGTTTTTTAAACATCCGCGATGTGTGTATCGTCAGATATATTCCCTTAGTACGGAGCTGACTGCGACTGTCATAATTCCATCAGATGTACTACACTTTCATGACGTTTAACAGGAAACTAGTGAGATGGTATTTTCTTGTCATCGCCTTGTTAGATATGCATGTGGCATGGTAATAAAGTTGATGCAATATAATTTGAAATTTCCGGTACAGCCAACAAGAGGCGTGTCGTAATTTATGAGAATAATTTCGATGATAACCCACTCGTCCTTGGCCTCTGATTGCATTTGAAGAGCTCGTTGCCATTGCCAAAGTGATTAGCTCAGTTTAAAGAGTTTTTCAATGACTTGCTTTGTGTCAAGCGGTGAACCGTAATGGCCGTATTGAATCGTTCGCTGATGCTCGCGCCTCAGATGCCATTCTATATTTTTGACAGCACTAATTTAGTGGAGGATCACTAAATTTAGTCTTGCTATCGATCCAGTAGCCTAAGGGGTAGGCAGATAAATTAACCTTTTTAGGATACTGAATGGTACTTTAGGGGCCCCTAATTTGCCGTTCAGAATCATAATATATCCGGGGCTGAGTTATCAACCTATATGTGGGGCCGTGACCTATTTCTTAATTGTAAAGAATTGAATTAAGGAAACGGAACACAAAAAAAAGAGAACGGTGAACTATGACGAAATTCCTCGATCCTCATCGACCAGTACTCCTTGTTGTCTCTTCAGCATAGACGTCCATAAATAATTAACGGTTTGGTGGTCCATGTATCGAAATGATAAACATGATACACTATTAATATTTAAGTAAACATTAGCATTTTCTCGCGTTTTGGAACCTAAACATTTTCCTTCGCATTGTGCAGCTTAAATAACTGTTTTAACAAAATGCGTTACTCGCGAGAGAAAATGTGGTATGAATTAAATGCAGAGAAGAAAGATCACGTGAGCACAATCGAAATTAAGACGACATATTTTTGTGATTATTGCATACACAATACAACTATCGGATGAAAAATTTAATTATACATATTAATTATAAATACCAGGGTCGTGCAAAATGGAAAATAACAATATGACTACTGAAAAGTATTTTTAAGGAAAATCAAAATTTGGCATGCATCTGTAAGAGACGCGGATTTTAAGAAACAACGTTCATAACCAGGACTTGTATATCTTGGGAAAATGCTTCTCAGAACAGAACTCTTGTTTCTTGCTGAAACATATGCTGTTAATCCATTTTTGTCGGATTTACAGAAATGCAGCTGAAAATATAAAAAAAACTATAAACCTAGATAAACATACAACATATAAATTTCAACTCCAACTTTTTTTTTGAACCAGCTTTTGTCCGGTACGGCGCATCAAAACATTCACGTTGTTCACATATTCGCAGAAAAACAGTTTGACAGTCTGCAGTTAGCCATTCCCAGTTCGGTTTTTAGTAATATGGTCTCACTGGACAGTTTAACTAGTAAATTGTCATCCGGTAATGACCAATTGCAGAAAAATCAGAGTAATTTTAAGTGGAAGATCCAAATAAAAACAAACTAATGATTTTTGTAGAAAGCATGCATGTGAGATTGTTTGTGCGGCAATCAAGTTAATTCCTTATAAAACTGGTGACTTTTATACTGAATCAACACTGCCACCAATCCCCTTTTTTTACATTCAGTTTTGACCACAAAGAGCTATTTGGAATATTTTTATGTGACGTGGTGATTAATAGAAACCGTATGTTCCTTATGCATGGATAAAGTTCACTAGTACTATAACAAATTAGCATACTTTTCATCACCCCTCAACCATCTCGATTTTTACATATTTCCCTCTTTAGCACACACACACACACAAGTCGGCTGTTCATTTGCAGCCGTATTTACTCATCTGAGCTCTAATGCAAGTCTAACTATGACAGGCAGTCAATAAACAAGTTAACCCATTGTCAAGTCCAAATCAAAGTAAATTTAAACCACATTACATATTTAGCTTCTGTGTGAATCGGCTTATCATATTTAGGTTCATACCTGCAACCGTACAAATTGAGGAGGTGTCAAAATACAGAATGATCCAGTGAGACCTCTGCCAACCAATGATCAAGGACATGTTATTTTGAGGTTAGGGCCATTTCGCCACGCAGATTATGCAAAACATAGCGGACAGAATAAGGGTGGGAATAAGAACCCGGCAAAACTCCAGTAAGAACCACCGACCCACAGGACACTATTGGCAACTCTCTCACACCCCCACAATGGCCCAGCATATGAATGAAATCCAATGAAATCGCAGTGATCGGTAAAGGCGAGCTCTTTAGACCATACGGCCATCCGGGGAAAATCCAAAGTGTAATTTTTTTAAAACGTGGCGCCTCAAATGCTGGGGCTCTAGGTGTCAGTGTTAATGAAGATTAAATACAATGAAAATGAGAACAAAGTGACAAGCAAATTCGTATCCTGAAGGTGAAAAGGCACCATTTATATTAATCAGGACTTAGACGACGAATACACATATAAATATGTTTATATTAATCAGGATTTAGACGACGAATACAATTGCATTTATATTAATCCGGATGTAGACGACGAACACAACTACATTTATAGTGATCAGGATTTAGACGACGCATACACATATGTCATCATCATCATCATCATCAGTCTCTTGATCTAGTGTGGTCGTTGAGGCACTGTACTAATGAACATCTGACCAGTTCCCTCCACTTGACTCGATCATGTGCCAATGCATTTGTCTCTGCAAAACATATCCTGGTCCATTCTGTGATGTTGTTACTCCACGTTTTTCTCTGTCTACCTCTCCTTCTAACACCTTGCAACTACCCTTCAGTACTGTTGTGGATAGACTGTTGGCTTTAGTGACATGGCCATACCATTTAAGCTCTCTCTTTTTGACAGTGGTGAGGAGGTCTTCATAATGGCCTACTTTGTGCCCGATGGTGTTACGCACTTCTTCATTTGTGATGTGGTCGAAGTAAGAGATGCCAAGGATGGTTCTGTAGCATCTCATTTCAAGTGCCTGGATTCTTCGTTGTAATTCTGCTGTCATGGTCCAGGCCTCACATGCATACATATAAGTACGTTTATATTACATGTAATTTGGATTTAGACGACGAACACAAGTGCATTTATATTATTCAAAATTTAGACGATGAATACACATATGAGTACATTGATATTAATGAGGACGTAGACGACGAATATACATATAAGTTCGTTTATACTAATTAAGATTTAGAGGACGAACACAAGTGTATTTATATTAATGAGGATTTAGACGACGAATACACATATAAGTACATTGATATTAATGAGGATTTAGATGACGAATACATATATATGTATAAGTACATGTATAAGTACATGCATATTAATGAGGATTTAGACGACGAATACACATATAAGTACAGTTATATTACACAGGATGTAGACGACGAATACACATACAAGTTCGTTTATACTAATTTTGATTTAGACGACGAACACAAGTGCATTTATATTATTCAGAATTTAGACGACGACTACACACATAAGTACAGTTATATTTATGAGGATTTAGGTGACGAATACACATATAAGTACATTGATATTAATCAGGATATAGACGATGAATACACATATAAGTACATTTACATTTATCAAGATATACACGATGAATACACATATAAGCACATTTTGGTCCTGTAGGGCTCAATCATTGCTTAGTTAACTAAGTACTTAAATATTAACAATATAGTCTGGCCCAACTATTTCGTTCAAGCACCACTATACTTTTGATATTTAAGTTTGCAGGAAAGGAGAATCATCAAAGACATATTTGAAGAAGAATACACATTGTTATCGTTTTCAAATGAATTTATAATGATGTAATTCGGAGATGTATTCAGCGTTACAACAAACAACTATCATCCCACAACTTAAAAACTTTCTCAGATTTATTTACTTTATTGTCATATTTACTTTATTGTTATTGCTTGCAAAAGACCAATGTACCGTACGTACTCGCTTATAAGTCGAGTCCAACTATAAATTACACAGGCAAAGATCTGCTGTCGCAGTGTGCAGCTGGTAGGATTGATCAGTAGTACAAACATTAATGACCCTGATATGTAAGCGTAGATGCTTGGATAACTTACAATCAGTGTAGTCTTGCTATTTGACTCGACATATAAGCAAAGTAAAGAATATACTGTACTACAGAAGTGTTGACACTTGCATAACGTATCAGAAATATTATCGTGCTAACGTGACAATAAACAAATGTGACTACTGGTGCTTGGGAAAAAATTGCAAGATGATCTTTTGACTGCTGTCTTTCGAAAGAAGCTGTATCAGAAATATCATAAAACCTTTAATAATGAACCATTATATATATATATATATATATATATATATATATATATATATATATATATATATATATATATATATATATATATATATATATATATATATATATATATATATATATATATATATATATATATCAATATATATATATATATATATATCAATATATATATATATATATATATATATATATATATATATATATATATATATATATATATATATATATATATATATATATATATATATATATATATATATATATATATATATATAGTGTCAGTGGAACTCAGCATAATAACCCGAGTTTGTTCGGTATCTTTCCATGTTTCACCACATAATTACTAACGCCAATGGGTGACATTTCCAATTATCATTCCTTTTCTGTCCTTTCCTATTCTTTATTGAAACTATTCTCACTTCATCAAAATTACTGAGCATGGAAGGATTCAATGACCACTAAAGGGGGTGTGTAGCTTTGAATAATCTTCGCAATAGTGATCCGCTATTTGCTGATATGACCATACCAAATTGCGCAGACTGGATCAAAATTACCGGTTTTCCTGACGTGTCCGTTTGTCCACACTGAAGCATCTGTAATTAGATTTTATGATACAGTAATTTGAAGAAGTAGTTTTTTTGGTCAGTTATTATCAAGAACACTATTTAATCCAGTGAACCGGATGTGTCTGTAGCCAAGAGATACATGTTGCCTATACGTGGTTATTAGACCTTGTTATTTCTTTGTCGTCTAAATTTTAACAAGGTTGTAAGACTTGTCAGTTCCAGATCGTTCATTCCAACGTAACCTGTAGCCTTGAACTTCGACTTCCACCACCATTCCCAGAATGTAACTTGCAATGTTTCCCAAGAATAGAAGACGCTTTGCGGATGGCCATTTTTGTCAAAATTATTGCCAGTAGAGGTTTTAAAGTAAGAAACCGAATGAATAACATCACGAAGCAATACGTTATGTGTACATTGTCTGGCCTTCGAAGTACACAAAATATTAAACATTAAATAATCTAATAATAATGTTTTATCAACTGACAATAATATTTGCAAGTTCTCTTGGTATGCAAAGCCTAAACCGACGTTTTTATCGACCAAGAAATAACTCGTCAAAGTCAGTAGATTTGTGTATCAGGTGTTCTTTATGGCACGAAACACCTTAATGTATTCTGTCAACACGTATCTCATTAGCATCGCCATGAATAGACTTGCTTGCGTACCAGGAGAACCAAGCAGACTCAAGTAAACCATTTATAAAATAGTACATTTAAAGAATAGACCTTAGAAAAATAATTGAAAGAAATTATTGACTTCCTAAAGAACTGAAAGCGATTTTCAAAAAAATATACTTCCAACTAATGATTTCTAAGAAAGTAGTTGTTACAGATGTCTATTTTGTATCCAAAATTTTCCAAAGTATTGAAATTTGAGGTTCTAAAGGAAGAAACTAAATAAAACAAATGACATTACATCGAGAAAATTGTGTATAAAATCAGAGATTTCAGATCAGACGACACAACTTGAAGCTAAACTCCCTTTTTTTTATTATACACTGTTATTTGGTAGATTCTATCGATTTTTATTTTTATTTTTTTTTAAGAAAAACCTGCCTAAATTTCTTTAAGTTACAGTTATTCTTCAGACGACGCCTGCTCGCTTAATTCAATTATGATTTGTTCGACAATTTCTTAAAACGTTTCTTTTATCACTTACGTTTAGAAGTAATGATGGGCCTCCTCAGAATCTGATATTATGTCAGCCTGAAAATTACAGTCTAAGTCATTAAAAACTGGTGTCGAATAACATTTATTTCGAGAATTTCGTGTAAAGAAAACCATTTTTAAAAAAATTGTCAATAGTGTTTATTCGTTACATTATTTTGCTTCTCTGTAATGTATGGGATGAATTGTGTGAATGACGCGTTGATTCATGTGAATATATCCAGCAATTACAATGTATCAACGAAAGACGTTAAACAATATTTCGCATGAGATAATGAAACCGGGAGCTATCATTACAGTCACAAATGGCAGCCAATAACGAGATCGCTTAGAAATTTGGTTTAATGATCTTTTTCATTCCATAGTATTTGTTTTATTTGACACTACAAACTTAAACAAGTTGACTGAATGACAATATTTTCAGTCTCATGTATTCATTGCAAACGAATACATTTATTTCTTTAGTCAGTGTTTTTTTTCTTCTTCTTGTTTTCGTTGTTAGTTTAATTCTCAACTAGCGTTTTAAAGTTAAATCATTCGTTGCGCATGTTCTTACTGGCCAATCCATGATAATGAATACATGTTATTTACGGTATATACATACTGAATTTTGGTATTAATCATCCTGTGTAGTTTCATGGTTACTTAATTTTTATATATATTCGACAATCTTCATCCGCGGCGGTTGGCGTTTCACGGGTCAGAAATGACTCCTCATTAGTTCGGCGCTAGGCGGTTGCAACAATTTTCCACTCGCTTTTCCCATCCCCTTGTCTGCGTCTAATGAGAGTATGGCTATAAAGTGCCGAAGTTTGGATTATAACAGAAGCACTGGATTGACGTATCTGTCCTCGACTACGATGAGATGCAGACGTTCAGTAATATCATTTGTGGCGTTCGTTGCTGCACGCGATGATATTAATAAAGAGGTTACTACAAGGTCAACATGTACTTATGAACTGAGACAAGTTCCATACTTTTTACTTAAGAGTAAGCAATCCCACCGCTAGCCCAAAAGAGATTTTATAATTTGTATACGCACTCCTTATAAAAGCCATGGGTTTGGATCCTTGTTACAGAAAGCATAGAATCGCAAATGACTTCATGATAATGCAAGTTCTATATTGGTTATAAAATAGTCTCGACCTATCTAACACCTGTCGAATGTGAAACACAAAAATTGTTTACTGCATATTATAGCGGAAGTCCCAGGTGCACAGTTCTTATGAAGTTTATGGTGAAGTATAAACACTACATACTAAGGCGCTCTTATATATACAAACCTGACCTACGATAGCTGAGCGTTTTGAACAAAACTTCTGATTGCTTCCGGTCTTTAAAAGATTTTTTATTTAAACTTTTCAGTAAAAGTGTAGGGGCTTTAAACGTCTGTTATTATTATATTAATACCTACTGGAAATGTTTACCGCCAGTGCTCTGAACTAGGATGTTGAGCAATAGTAACAGGAAGACATTTTGGTTATTTTTTGGACATGGCCATTGCAAATTTTAGACACATAAAATAGTTTGTAATCACGTTCTCTGTTAATTTATTTAAACTGACAGGCAAGAGATTACTAGATATATTATCGCAATAAAATCAGCGACCAGCCACATTATCATTAGAAGAAACAGGTAGAAGAAATCGCAATATAGTTTTTCTTTAATTTGAATAATAAAATAGCTGAAGTTATTTTATTATTATTATTATTATTATTATTATTATTATTATTATTATTATTATTATTATTATTATTAAGCCGATGATAAAGATCATGGTCTTTCAAGTTGAATTAAGTAGAGCGTGGGCAGTATGCCTCTTCCTTCAGCATATTTGATATTTCTAAAGACGATTTTTAGATTATTATCTATAGTAGACTTCGGTTTATCAAGACCGCAGTGCACGAACCTAACCTGATTGATTTAGATGGTCTAAAGGCAGTAAAACACCAGGTTTTCATTTTAATTTGACGGATCTATGTAGGGATTTACTTGGATGGTTTGAAGATAGTAAAACACCAGACTTTCTTTTAATTTGACGAAGCTATGTGGTGATTTACTTGGATGGTTTGAAGATAGTAAAACACCAGGCTTTCATTTTAATTTGACGAAGCTATGTAGTCATTTACTTCGATGGTTTGAAGATAGTAAAACACTAGGCTTTCATTTTAATTTGCATCGATTGAGGTTGGTTACACGAGTGCTCATTTCAGATTAAATTTATGAAACGAGCTAAATAATTTGTATTTATTCCGAACTTTGGTGAGCAGAGGATTGAAACTATTCGAAGTGCTTGTCATTTGAAATGAGCATTAATGTCATATTTTAGTTATCACATGACATATTTTAGTTATCACATGTCATATTTTAGTTATCACATGACATATTTTAGTTATCACATGTCATATTTTAGTTATCACATGTCATATTTTAGTTATCACGTGACATATTTTAGCTATCACATGACATATTGAATGCAACCGCATACTAGTGTGGTGAAATGACTTATAAATATTGTTTGATGTAATCACATAATAGTACAGTTCAGTTACATATATTCATTTCGGAATCCTCGTGCACCATGTCTTTGTCTTACGTGCATTCATAATAATTATGATACGAGCTAATTAACATAGTAATCACGTGATAACGTATCCCAGTACACATTAGCATACTAACCAAGGGGAGCTTTTCCCAGGTGTCAGAGGTCATTGGCGCCAAAACCCGTTTGGGCCTTTATCGTTGCCCCGGGATAAATTTGCCCTTATTACACCACTACTAGTACATGCGTCACAACAACATATGAAGTCTCGTGGAAAATTGTATCCAATGATCTGATCTCATTGCTATATACTTTGCTAACCGTTCGCTTATATTTTATATTCCGTGCAAAGCTTCTTTAAGTGCGTTCAAGTGCACTTTAGCTACAAACCCTAAATAGTGAATACGTGACCTTCATTCTGTGTCATTTAAAATGGATCGAGATCTTGCAAAAAGTTGACACGGAATTACGAGAAAAATACACATCCTTGATCAATGATCGAGGTCTTGAAGAATTATGCTGCTTCAACAAAATTCAATACAGATATATGATTTGTGCCGACATGTGCATTCGTTTACACAATCGTAAAAAAGCGTCTCTTGAAAGCGCAGCACTATACACCAGTAACATGCTCAACAATGAGGTATAGCGTTTAAAAGCTCAAAAATGGAGGAAACAATCAACAAAATTAATATGCCAGAATGAAAAAGAAATAATCCCTGCCAAAAGTCCATATTGCACATTCAAAGAAAGTGATGACCTAAATTCAGAATAGGAAGACTCGGAACTAGATGAAAATAGCATTGCTACATATTACGATACCCTGGACGAACAACCGAACGAAATAACCACTTGGAACGAGAGTATAAAGCAAGTGAAACAGACATATAAAACTTCAAGCAGTCTCTCGACGAACCTGGACGAAAACAAAACAACAGTAGTTGAGGCTGATAATGAGTATAAGTGTAACCCTGACTTTAAAGCAACAAGTAAGTCAAAAGCCAAAACAATATGACAAGGTGTTACATTTGCATATCTTGTTACCACGGTACTTGTGTTAGTATTAGCAGAACAGACCCAATAGGATTCAGGCTTTGTACTCTGTGTAGCAAAATACATAAATACCTTAGAATTATCCAGGCTTTGATAAATGAAATGCTTGCTTGTACAACGGTCATTTAAACCAAATACAAATTCTGTAGAACAGTAGGGAATAAAAATTTGCAAACATAAACGACCAAATATCCAGCATCACAATAAACATGGCTTATTACGAGAAATCAACCTCACTACACCTTGAATCAATCAAACAGCAAACACTAGATGCCAAACTCGAAACAAATAAGAAAATAACTGTATTGTTGAACAAAACACAAATTGTATTCGAACTGATAAAAATTAATACTTTATGTCCAAATTTCAGATAATGGAACGGCCACTAGTCAGACCAACAGGAGTCAACCAAGAACTGATAAAAGGATGCGAGCTGAAGAAGGATACGAACATCTTCAAACAGATTAAAATCAACTTGGTCATTATCTTCCAAAACCAACAAAGACACTGAGTACAGGATTATCTCTCCTGAAAGGTATCAACAGCAGAGGACATTCACGTGAGGTACATGTGAAACAATACTCTGGTGTCACCATCGACAGTCTCAAAAGAGAACTGAATAAACTTGATCTAAATAATTACCATAGGATTATGGTACAAGTAGGTGAAAATGACGCTGACAGAGATCTGAAATTAAACCAGCTTGAAGTAAAATACATGAAGTCAACCAGTTGTTAGTCCAGGGAGACAAGGTCGTTATATCTGGCCTATTCCAAGACGTGACATGGATATAACGCAATAGGATCACATGCTCATAAATATTTACTCCTGTGCTCAAAACAACACCTACCAACGTGAGTGAGCACTACCCAACTGCGCAATACCAAAATAGGCAACATAAAAGTCTGAGACTTGCGATGCAAGCCCGTAATGGGTGGGAAGAAGTTTCATGTTTTGAGAGATATCTGTTCCGACTATCTGTCCAAAGTACTAATTCTAATGCCACGGTTATGCGGTCTCATCCTCTGACACGGGGATAACTAATAAATCTGTCTTCTTTCCTATAACGACTGAGAAAAATAGATAAACAGTACATCATTTGGTCTGAAAATTAAGGGCTTTCAACTTATCAATCTCAATTTAAGATACATCTTACGAAAGATCGATGAACTAAGACGTACATTACAAAATGAACCCAGCCTTGCAGTAAGTAATTGGTCTAGGCGAAAAGTTTCTAGATTGTAGTGTACCCGACGGTACTATCTCAATTAGCAATTTGTCTTGGGAAAAGCGAGATCGACCACAAGGCATAGGTGGAATCAATATGGATAGAGTTAAGTTTCCTTAATAGTCAATCTGTCTATATCTGTTTAGCATACCGAACCCCAAGCTCCATCCCCTCCTGTACTGAACAATTTGAAAATGAGTTAGAAATTGCTGTATCTTCCAACAACAAATAATTTATCATGAGAGACTTTATTATTGACTTCCTCTCTGATACTAACGATAAATGGATAAATATGATACAACTACACGACCTTACACAGGTAATAAATGCTTCAACAAAAGTAACAGGCAGTACTTCTACTCCGATTGACCATATATATCTACACTGCCAATATATTCATTCTCTACGAGATAAATGTACAATGAATTCCTCATTGAACTATCACAAAACATTAACTCAATAAAATTCCCTAAAATTGGACCAGATTATGACTTGTCTATCTGGAACCACTGTTTTTTTTTTTAATACTTACTATCCTAATTAAACATGCCCACATACGCATCAAAATAATAAAACGATCAAAACAACTATAACGGTATACTAAAGAAATCGCAGAGGCACAACAGAAACGTAACATCTATCATACATATAAAGACTTCACAAACTATCGTTTGTGGCGGGACAAAGTCAAATCGCACACTGTACAAAACAAACGATCTTTTTTTAAAAAAGAAGCCATCACATCAAATTCCGATAACAGATTAATCTGGAATCACATACGAAATCTAACGTCAACGAAACCTGCACCTCTAGCTCCATGTGCAATTTTAGTTGATGACAAACGTTTGACAGGTCTAATCATACAGAGACTAATTTAGAGATACTTACTAACTTCGTGAATGAAAGTGTACCCGATCATGTTAGGATAAGTATTTAATAACTTTAATAACAATTAATGACACTTTTGATATTCTCAATAAACATGACACAAATAAATCAGCTTGTCTAGATGAACTTCACCCCAAAACTCTGAAAATGTCGGCTTTATTAATCTCAGAGTCGTTGAAAAAAATAACTAGCATCACTTCCTGTAGATTTTATAAGTCATTGAAGTTAACAAAAGTATTCGTAATTTATAAGGAAAATGAAAAGAATGACCCATTCAACTATAGACCCATTACTGTTCTATCCGTACATTCACAAATTATTTGAAAAAAAAATGTCAGCAGTTATATTTTCAAATATTTTAACACGTGGCAACTCCTCCATAGATCACAATCAGGTTTTCGAAATAATCGTTCATGTCCAACTGCATTGATAAAAAGTATAGACCAATGGCTAAAAGCAGTAGAATCAGGCGAACGTATTGGCGCAGTCTTCATAAATTTGAAAAAGGATTTGATTTGGTTGACCATTCGGTGCTCATTACAAAACATTCAGTCAACATGTTTTCTCCAAACGCAGTTGACTGGTTCACTTCGTATCTCACTAACAGATATCATGTTGTTTGCACGGGTATATATATAATTAATTCCCTTACGTAACTCAGAACGCACACCTTTTAGACACTGCGAAAAGCCTACCTATGGTAGAACCTTGCCATAAATTACCACGTGACCTCTCTATCGAAAACTTACCTGATGCTACTACATGTTTGATTGCTATTGCACAAACTTCACAGATCCTTACTCATTTCAAAATTATTTAAACATTACAAAAGAAAATATAATAAGTCATTAGCGCCAACTCATGATAATCAGTATCGTCCTAACAGACAAATTATTTCATGTTCATTCATATAACCTAAAACTTCTTGCACATATCAACATTGTGATCGCATGCAATCAATCAGGCTAACGCACTAATACTGTAAAATTAAAAAATAATTTGCATAACAAATCTTTGCATCAACACATGTCCACTAAATCGAAGAAACTATACATAATAAGAAACCTAGTCAAACAAATTTGCGCAAAACAAACAATTAAAAAAAATAGAATATTACGTTTAAAAAAAGTGCGTACATTAATGATGTTAACTTTATAACATTTTCATCCAGAATTGAATCCCGGTTCTTCCCTGTTTACCGAGCAAAGCACTATTCGTTATTAGGCTTCATCGGAGCCACACACCCCACCCCACCCCACCCCACCCCACCCCGCCCCCCTCTCTCTCTCTCTCTCTCTCTCTCTCTCTCTCTCTCTCTCTCTCTCTCTCTCTCTCTCTCTCTCTCTCTCTCTCTCTCTCTAAATTTCCATTACTTTCAAGGTATTTACCTTAATTTCACTCGTCCAATCATAAGCATTGGTTTAAAAAAATAATTCCTAAGACAAACATTTGTTTCCTCAGTCAGAATCTATGAACTACGTTATATAACTTTTCCATTTGAAGAATGACTATTTGACACGGATCAGAAGTTCAGCTGTCTCTTTTCTCAAACCTGTTTTAAGATATCCAGTCAATTTCAGTGAATCGGAACACTGGTCCCCTTCATGTTAAACAGTAGAAATGGAAGTAATTCAAAATAAAGGTCGAATTGACTCTTCTCAAATACATGGTCTAAATCTGATAAAATCTTATTGCTCCGTTCATTCAACTTTAAGGTTAACTGCTTATTCAAAATTCGATACTTCACATATATATGTATATGTATGTATGTATGTATGTATGTATGTATGTATGTATGTATGTATGTATGTATGTATGTATGTATGTATGTATGTATGTATGTATGTATGTATGTATGTATGTATGTATGTATGTATGTATGTATGTATGTATGCATGTATGTACGTACGTTTGCATGTATAATACGTATTACTTATGTTGAATTATATGTAACTGTGTATTGAATATTGTTCATGTGTGTATGTTTCCCAGTATAGTCACATATAGTTATTCGCATTAAATATGTATGTGCGAGTGTACCTGATTAAGTGCATGGTCTTGTATTTTTATTTTGTCGATTTTCTTCCTTTTTTCTAACAGTGCCAATTATATTAACTGAGGACCACATGGCAGTTGAGTCAGTCATGACAAAATATCGTTAAATATCGTTTATTATTATTATTATTATTATTATTATTATTATTATTATTATTATTATTATTATTATTATTATTAAATCAAAGTCCTAGTACATGAATTTCTACACAATGGTCTCATCTCATGCAATGCAGTCTACGATGTCTACGATTCTTGTACCTTTTTAACTTTTAAAATATGCTTTAACTTTTGTGGACAATTGTTATACATATTGTTTTACATAATCTACTTACTTTGCATGACTTAAATAATAAATGCTTGGAGGTTCTGCAGAAGTATTTTCTTGACACACACCCTTTCAATATTATAACACTAAAAATAAAATATGATAGCACAAGTTATCAACGCAGATATAAGGATACGGCAACGCTAACATTAAAAGAAAACTAGGCGTCACTATTCCAGGATACAAATACGCTCGTATACACTAAAATTTGACATTCCCTAACAAAATAAGACAAAGTGAAAAAATAGATATATACTAGCGCAGTACGATATGCTCCCAAAGTATTAGATTTACTTGTAAGTAACTGCCATGGTGTTGTTTGAACTCTACTAAACAAAATGAAAAATGGAGATGTTACGATGTTACACCAAACTTAATCGATTTGGGAGAATGATTATGCTCTACGTACATTTCGGCGAAGAATGCTCTTTTAATCCCATGTGTAAATTGTAGTTTGATTATGCAGACAGTGTAATAATCTTTATTTTTGTAACATTGGTTGCCTTCCCAAATTACATACACGAAATAATAATAGTAATAAAAATAACATTCGTCGTCATCATCATCATCATCATCATCATCATCATCATCATCATCAAGGAAAAGCTACGTGCAGGAAGCAAGCATGTTATATATAATGTATTTCTCTCTCTGTCTCTCTGTCTCTCTCTCTCTCTCTCTCTCTCTCTCTCTCATTGCTAAAGAAACAGTGAATATGTCTGTATTGTGACAAAAGATCCCGCCAAAAACCGTAACATTTTAGCTTCCTATCTCGCTAAATCCAGGTCCCCTGCTTGGCCAGTTGCGCTTGATTTACCTTATTAGCCCATGTTTATTGCGCGAAGAAACATTCTCGTGAGAACATAATTTAATCACAAATGAAATGGATTTTGATTGCAGGTTTCTAAGGGAGGGGAGCTAATTTACCTGTTAAGTGAGAATGGGTCGACGAACAGCAAAATTGCTACCTGTAATATTTATCACTAAAATCAAATTCATCTATTAACTTGATAGAAAATCTCAATGGTGGTGTTCGCGTTCACTAGACATGCCTTAGATAATATCAGATCTAGAGTCATAACGCATTTGTCATTGTCCCAAATGTACAATGATACAAATTAACCTTGTTATTTGTAATCGTTGCCAATTATTTTGAAAAAACAAAACAAAACAAAAACACTGGACTGCAAGGGACTTTTGCAACAGGGAGGAACACATCTGTGGTTGATTTCGTTTGGAGATAATATTAACAGGAACGGAGAACAAAAGTTATTTTGTTAGACAACAACAAGCATAGGAAGTTCCAGGTGTGCAGAAAATCACACATTTTACAGGAAATGTCACAACTTCATTTTCATTGCAAAGTGCAGGTGATTTTTTAGCAATAAGAGTTCAACAAAAAAGATCGCAAGCTGACTTTGCCTCTCATGTAGCTCGATACAAGAGACATTAAAATTAAATTATTATGCTTTCCACAATTTGCTTGATGCAAGAATACGAGTCAAAAAGCGATTCCGAAGATACACGAAGTTTATAATGCAAACATGACTTACTTTCTAACGGCAGCACAGTTGAACAGATAACACAATGCGTAAAACACTCCTAACATTCTGTGTGTGTGTGTGTGACTATATAGCCAGACTATTATTTTACCGTTATATGGACGTGGAACGAATTGCTCACTGAACATAGACACAAAGACACAGTGATCTCATTCAAGTGTGCTCTTGAAACTCACATATTTCGACGGCAAGAACAAACTAAATACCTAATAATGTTTACTACCTTAAATATTTTCAGCAAGTTTTATGTTTACTAATTTCATGGTGTTTGTTTTTTTTGTAATCATATCATTATATATGTGGGTGTTTTGTTTTAGGTGTTGTCTAATATTATGTCTAATAATACAAAGCCAATATTACAAAGCGCTTTGAGCTTCTAAAGATTAGAGACTATACAAAGTCATTATTATTATTATTATTATTATTATTATTATTATTATTATTATTATTATTTGTTATAATGTATATGTATATTTGTCCATTCTCTTCTTTCCAGTTTTTCTTGATTACGCTTTTGTTTAAATTTAAAGCTGTGCGTTCAGCATTTGATAACCACGCAATACTTTCTGATGCATTTGTACATGCATATCAGAATATTATTCAGTGAATTGAGTTGTTGAGTTGATTCTTAAGATTTATGTAACCATCCTTCTGGTAAGATTTAGAAGAGAAAAACTAATCTCTCTCTCTCTCTCTCTCTCTCTCTCTCTCTCTCTCTCTCTCTCTCTCTCTCTCTCTCTCTCTCAGAGTGCTGCATTAAATTAATACTTTGGCACATGTGTAATCTAAGTTGTACGAGCGACCTTCCATTGAAAATATACTTAAAGCTGAAGTCTATAGTCGTCATTGTGATTGAACTGAAATTTCACACGCACTACATCCCCGCTAGGAAGATCTTTTCGCTTGCGTTGGCGGTTATGTTTTATTCACACAACATATGTAGTTCAGAGTGTTCCATCAGATCCGGATATTCCGTAAATTTAAATCCAGTTGAGATGTAATGGTGTTTCAGCTTTGTTTCTACTTCAGTCGGTAATATTAGAATTAGACGTTTCATCCATCAAATTCAGACGATATAGTGTTAGTCTTTAATGCAAGCGGATGTCTTGAATCCACCCCTTCACTGGAAATTGTCTCTTCCAGCCATCGGAAAATTACATTGATATTGTTAGGGAACCGATTGGTGACATTGGAGTTAGAAATTATAAATCAGTGAATCAAATGAGTGAGTTTTAAACATATGTGAAAAGCCCGATGCTTTTTATTTTTGAATTGGTGATGGTGGTAGGGTAGAAACTTTGGGGTATAGGCAGACACTATAGCACTTATTACATTGATCGTTTTGCTTGCCAGGACACTGGGAATAGTGAAAAAGGGCACATTCTTCTGACCCTACATATTTTGTTCTCGAATTATATTATTACTTATCTACTCACGTAAGGCAGTTTTTGCATAGATCCAACATCATTATAACGGGGCTATTGTTCAACTTGCGAATTATGCGAATTTTAACAGCTAAAAAAAAAATCTACATTTTTGCTAAACAGACTAAGTAGCAGGCCTTTCCTAGCATGACATAACTATGAAATCGGTGCAAATGACACGTGTTTGTTTTGCACAAAAAAAAAACATATCTTGGTATGATAATTAACGTAATTGCATAATGTAGTATAACCATAACTATCATCTTCGCATGCAAAGGTTCCGTTATGTTAACCTCATCTGCAGGGTTAACATATCTGAACCGTGGCTAGCACAAATGCGTAACCTTGAGCACAAAAACTGCTATGCCATCTTTAAGCCGTCAGGTAATTCACTCTTAAGAATATATAAGCACCATATTATGATATTGACTACGTTTTATCAGTGGTTCATAACCTACGTTGTAAAACAAACACAGTTATGTACGTGTATCGAATAAGCCATTAATTCGCAGCTTCAATTTCAAAAATCTCTCCGTGCGAGAATAATTATTTTGGTTACGTCAAATATGTTTGGAGAGATTTCTTTAAAAGATTAAGTGAAATAAAAGTAGAACCTTATCTCCCAGCTTATTTCATGGCTGACGCAAAAACTATCCATATGTAATTAAGTCCTATTTATAGGATATTTAAATTAATTGTATCTTGTAACATAGATATTATTACGAGTATGTATTACAACCCGTTATCTCTTTCTGCAAATGTATTTTCGTTGTTTTTTGGAGTTTTTGAGGGGTTTTTTTTTGGGGGGGGGGCTTTCTTTTGCTTCTTTTTTCTTTGTGTTTGTTCTGTATATACACCATTTAATGATTTTTTTTTCTCTATTTTTTCGCGGTAATTCACACCCAAGACTGTTATACAAAACAATCATAGATGTGTCTTGCCGAAGTTCTTTAAAAGTCTGCTTCAGTTTGAACACTTTTTAAGAAATCAATTTTAACCGTTGTATTCTTATACAAGACAATGTCGTTGCATTTATGAATAGATGGTATAAATGCAGTTTTGGTTCTACTGATATAATCCCAGTCTAAACGATACTAAGTAATCCGAGAACATATAACATTTTTAAAAGTCTTTAAAATAACGTGATCATTATGAATTTACATTCTTTCGGTTTTGATGTAATTGGCATAATGTAAGCATAGACCTATGTTACTCGCTTGTGAATATTATCAATTTTAATTTAGACGAAACGAACGAAGTTAATTTTTTTTCGTGGCACTGGATATGATTAATGCAAGATCATCATGAAGGTGTTGTGACGTTTTAACAAGATCATAATTAGGCTGTTGTGATGCGTTGTCACGATTAACACTAGGTGCGGTGACGCGGTAATAAGAGCGTCATTAGGCTGTTGTTGTGACGTGGTAGTAAGAGCATCATTAGGCTGTGTTGATGTAGTAATAAAAGCATCATTAGGATGTTGTGACGTGGTAATAAAAGCATCATGAGGCTGCTGTGATGTGGTAATAAGAGCATCATTAGGCTGCTGTGACGTGGTAATAAGAGCGTCATTAGGCTGTTTTGACGTGGTAATAAGAGTATCATTAGGCTGTTTTATTACGAGGTAATACGATTATTATACTGTTGTGATGATAGAACAAGAGCATCGTTAGGCTGTTATAAGGCGGCTATTTTGTTTTCATGCACACAAGAACATCGTGTTCTACGAGTTTATGCTCTTAAAATACATTAAAGAAAAAGTGAAGAAAACATTCATTTATTGGGGGGGGGGGGTAAAATTGGACAAATAACTTATTTCTCTAGATTACAAAGTGTAAAATGAGCGCAAAAAACATACCTTATTGCGAACTAAATCAAAACAAATCCAAGAATTAAAAACACAAGTCATATCAATTTAAAGTTCTGAATGCTATTCAGTTAAAGTTCCAAAGAGATCCAAAACTGAAGGCGATGACGTGTCTGTTATAGCATACAAAATGTTGATGCGTCAACAGCCTCTTCTTGATCACATAAATATTATGACAAACAAACAATTAAATTAAGTATGCATAACACATGCTTAACCATTAGATCATCATTGGGTTGTTGTGAGGCGGTAACAAGATCGTCATTAGGCTATTGTCACGTGGTAATACTATAATTAGCCTGTTGTGAGACGGTAGCAAGATCATCATTAAGCTATTGTCACGTGGTAATAGTATTAGCCTGATGTGAGGCTGTACAAAGATCATCATTAGGCTGTTGTAAAAGTGGTAACAAGATCATCATTAGGCTGTTGTCACGTGATAATATCACTAGCCTGATGTGACGCGGTAACAATAACATCATTAGGCTATCGTCACGAGGTAATATCATTAGCATGTTGTGAGGCGGTAACAAGAGCATTATTAGGCTGTTGTCACGTGGTAATACTATCATTCGGTTGTTGTAAGGCAATAACAAGATCATCAACAGCAACAAAACATATCATGAAATGTTGTCGAACAGTTTGATATTCCGATGGACAAGGCTGGTTATGTCATGTATTCATATATGGTTTTCAATGATGACGTGTAGTAATTATATGCTACTCTGTCTCGTATCCTAACAGAGACTTTTCCAAAAACGTAAATAATTTATTTCCAGTCCACATTAGCTCAATATGTATAAATGCTATTAAACGCCACGGTAATTAGAGCAGGGAGATTTTTTTTGTAGAGCTGCCTTTTCAAAAGCTTCAAGTTTACGTGCTTTATAAAATTGCACTGGCCATCACTTTAGTTCGTTCGATGTTGTTTTCGTTCTATATTTCATGTCATCCTTTATTATTAGTTTTAATCCGATCAAATTTAAACTTAATAGAAAGCTTTAGGTCTATTTTGGTACACATTGTAAATATGTCAAGATTTCTCTCTCATCAAAATGCTAAAAACATCTCCGTAATATCTGCTGTTTTCGTGCATGAAGGTTTTGCTGCTAAATGACATAAATTCACATTGTATCTTTCAGATCACTTTCCGAACATGCCAGAAAGAATCAAATGATGAATTACAAAGCTTGAGACTAATCACAGCTGAAATAAGGATTAAATAGAATGCCCCTTAAAACATAAGTTTCTATAATAAAAAAAAGATTTATATATTTATGGAACCATGGAGTATCAAAACGGTACCGATTGTGTAATTATATCTTTTGATAACGTTCAAACCTGCTTGAACTATAAATAATCATAGTGTGTATCCAGGTGCAAGCAACAGGTGTGTAGCATGTGTGTAGTGTTTTATACGGATTATGTGTTTCCTCATTATTTTTCTCGTATCAACGTCTTTACTGTCTGTAAAATCATGCACTGTGGCATTTGTAGCACTGCACTGGCGCCCTCTGAATTATTTGTGCGTGTTAGAGGCTAGGGGCGAACATGTATTGTTTGGCCACTAAGTTTTACGGATATAGGCCAAAACATGTTTAGGGAACAGAGGTGAAATCGGGGGGAGGGGGTGTCGCACTATGATCATGCGTGTTAAAATACATCTGGATCATTTGACGTATTCAAAGTGATTGATGTATACGTCCAGGTGTGCTGCAATATACTCAACATGTTCGGCAATGTTGTGAAAAATAAAGCACTGCATGGTGACGGTTTATACGTGCGTGATGGGTACGCTTTCAAAACAAATCACGTGATACATTTTTAATTTATCAATCTATTCATCATTAGACGGCGCAGAATTCGAATTCGTCCAAAAAGCCATTTTGTTTAGATCCTGTAACGATAAAATAAAATCGATTTATATTTCTGTTTAGTCGTTAATTCTATGGATAAGGGGAAGTTCGTTTAACATTGAATGTCACTATCGAGACGACCTTGAATATCACTATAGAGACGACCTTGAATGTCACTATAGAGACGACATTGAATGTCATGTATAGAGACGAGCATATTGTTTTTATTATGGTGAAGATGAGTGCTGTGCAAACAAGTCATGATTTACATCAGTGTATTTAAGATGGTCAGGGTGCATTGGCGTGTGAGTATAAGTATCAGTGCGAGCGAAATTGGACATCTAATATATGAAGTGGAGCCACGGTACGTGTTACAAACACCGGTAAATGTCATAAGATGACACTTAATATCCTTTGTACGATTTAGTTTAGGAAATGTGCACAATTCATTTGACAATGCCGACAGTCTAGATAACTTTAACATTGATTATTATTATTATTATTATTATTATTATTAGTAGTAGTAGTAGTAGTAGTAGTAGTAGTAGTAGTAGTAGTAGTAGTAGTAGTAGTAGTAGTAGCAGCAGCAGCAGCATCAACAGTAGTAGCAGCAGTAGTAGTAGTAGTAGTAGTAGTAGTAGTAGTAGTAGTAGTAGTAGTAGTAGTAGTAGTAGTAGTCCGCAATTAAAATCATTGCACATTTCCCCGACTTCCTTGAACGTTATATACTTTTGACTAAATTAAGTTTCTATTGTTATAAACTTCGGTTGATCACTAAGCGTCCTTTATCATTCGCCTGGAATTAAATGAAAGTTCTCTAGTTAACCACACATCACATCACCTTAGATCATTAAAATCAAAACAGAAAAGATCTTTCTTTTCAGATGAAAAACAAAAGCATATTTGATTTCTTTTCATAATTCCGTCTTCATCGCTTTGTGCATCATTTAGCTCTTATTTTTGGTTAACTGTGTTCAGTTCTCTTCCCATTCAACAAAAGGAAAGAGACAGTTTCACTCCTACATATTTGAACGACGGGCAAATATACAAAAGAAAGAAAGAAAGAAAGAAAGAAAGAAAGAAAGAAAGAAAGAAAGAAAGAAAGAAAGAAAGAAAGAAAGAAAGAAAGAAAGAAAGAATGAATGAGAAGGAAGGAAAGAAAGAAAGAGACAGACAGACAGTCATAATATCAACTCTTATAACGGGTAATACATGTATACATATACTGCCAACAGAACAAAAAACTTGTGTAACAAAAATCAGTTAAAGAATTATCGTGCATATCTCGTGAGATCCCCCATCATATCAAACACACACATACATACATACATACATACATACATACATACATACATACATACATACATACATACATACATACATACATACATACATACATACATACATACATACATACATACATAGTCAAGTTATTTTTCAGTTAATATTATCCAGCTGAAAGATATATAAAGAATATCTATGCATTTTAAATGATGAAGAGCCGATCATGTTTACAAAGCGTCATCATTGTCATGCTTAGTTTCACACATAGGACCAAAAACAGATCGTATAAACCTACCAAGTGACAATAACTATAATACGTACGCTTTAATTATCAATACTTGTCACGTTTGCTAGGATGTTGCCCTCTTTGACGAAGTGAAAAAAAAACACTTTTTATTATCAGTACTTGACCCAGTTCTAGGATGTTGCCCTCAATCCAAGTTCAACAGTAGAAGGGTCAGTGACTGCATTCATTTAGGGATATTATCATAGTTTAGATTCTCAAAAACATTCCGTCCAGTTCAAAATTGTGCAACTGTTTATGGTATGTTCGAAAGGAATTCATCTTTAAATGTTTGGTCTTGAGTACATGTTAGAAGTTTTTAACTATTTTTTTGTCATCATCATCATCATCATCTTGACCTAGTGTGGTCGTCGAAGCACTGTGCTGCTGAAAATCTGACCAGTTCCATGCACTTGTCTCGATCATGATCAAATTTATTTGTAATCTTATTTAAATATTCTATTTTAGATTTCTTTGTACATATATAATTCTTCGTACATATAGCATCCTTCTTCATACTTAGTATTCCATCTATTTCCATGTTTTCATTATTTATCTAGTTTGTTTTTACGCTATTTTTAGTTGACCTTAAGCGAGAGAATAGTTACATTGTTTTGAAATGAATATTAAGTTTTAGTGTTCATTTTTAGTGCCTAATCATAGGAAGAATATAAAGAATACATTTACATCTTTGGATTGCCATCTTTGCAGAATGATGACATCATTTACTAACACTGTCATACTTGATAGTTTACATTCACACTGCTTCAAATTCGGGCTTTATAGAATCGTGAATTTTTTTATTGGATACAATCTAACACACTATATATATATATATATATATATATATATATATATATATATATATATATATATATATATATATATATAAATATTGGTGACATGACTGTAACAACGTGATTCTCGCCCAGCACGAGACCGTAGAGCTCTTAAAAATATTAACATGGAGAATTATTGCTTCCGGTTTGCTTCTGCATTATACATATTTAAACGAATAGCTTTTACCGGATTGTATTAGTTCTTCGCGTGTTAAATAAATATTTTAAAACGTATGCTTGAGGCAGTGTGTCGTAGCTCTCAATCAAGAAGTTTTTCATTAAACTGTTGTCATGTTACGAATGCCATTATACGATATGTAAAATGCATTTAGCAATATTAATAAAATCCTTTACAGTATCACCACTCCGGTGACCTAGTTGTTAGAGAGTCCGCAGCGGGAGCAGGAAGTCGTGGGTTCGATCCCCGGCCTAGTCATACAAAAGATTCGCAAAACGATACTAACAGCTGTCTCGCTTGGCGCTTAGCATTAAGAGGTTAGTGT
This sequence comes from Unio pictorum, assembly GCA_030141615.1. Classification (NCBI taxonomy): domain Eukaryota; kingdom Metazoa; phylum Mollusca; class Bivalvia; order Unionida; family Unionidae; genus Unio; species Unio pictorum. Next base: position 4,558,831 of record JARLTB010000026.1, read on the forward strand.
TAGGACTGGTCGGTCTAGTGTCAGGATAATGTGACTGGGTGGGACATCATGCTACATGACTGCGGCATGATGCCCCAGTGCTAGACATCGTTACAAACTGCCTCACTGCAGACATCGTAGCCATATGACTGCAACATTGTTAAAGCTACGTTAAAAATCCTAATCACACACACACACACACACACACACACACACCACACGCATATTTGCATATTTTCCAGTATCACTCCTCGCTTTGGCCTGATACATAAAAGCTGCAAACAGCAACAAATTCGTTGAGCAAGAAAAAAAAAACAAGCTTTATAGACAGCTAATTCTTCTTGTTTACAATCGACCTTTTATTTGCGTGTGCACGGTTTGATATTGTTGTCTGCCTGAGGTATTTGCCGCGTATTTCTTCTTTTTGGCATCCCTGTCAATATGAAGATAAAGAACGGATTAAATTTACATTAAACAACCAGCGTTAACAATAGGAAGTAACAATATATCGCACAAACTTTGGTGTCACTGAACGTAGAGAGTAAACGTCAAGGATTTATGTAGATAAAAATATTAGGTCAATTTGATCGGTACAGCAGTCCCATTAAATATTTTTAGTCAGATCTGAACATATGACTTTTAGAGCTGGTGTACTTTACTAGTGTCTGAAACATACTAGATACGTGGATAGTCTAACTACATATTGCCACTTCTATATATTCTACACGAACTTGCTGTCTTCAAAGTTTTCAGATATTTTAAATTATGCCCCTGCTTCTGCCCGTGAGATCTTAGGCCAAATGTGGAAACATATTTACAGATAGGAGATATGATGACAATCCTATGGTCAGGTGCACTCAGTATTTGTTGGGTGTAAATAAAACCGTGATGTGTATGAATGTTAACAACCCGATTATTTCGTTGGCTTTAAGCGAGATTTTAAAACAAGTCAGGCTGAGAATCCCCAAGACTTAAAAATTTGATAAATCTGCTAGACAGAATGAAAAGCGTGGTGAATTTAATAAATATGCTAGACAGAATGCAAAGCGTTGTAAATTTAATATATCTGCTAGACATAATAAAAAGCCTGGTAAATGTAATGAGTTTGCTACACAGAATGAAAAGCATGGTACATTTAAAAAATCAACTAGGCAGAATGAAAAGCGTTGTGAATTTAATAAATCGGCTAGACAGAAGGAAAAGCGTGGTGAATTTAATCTTATATATATATATATATATATATATATATATATATATATATATATATATATATATATATATATAATGCAAAGCATGATTTTCTCTAAAAGAAGTTTACGGATTACTTTCTAATTTAAAAATTGAAGTAAACCTACATGTTTTCCTAAGAAAGTTTAATAATTACAAAACGATTTGGTTATTTACCTTTTAATAACTTGACCATCATCCCTCCAAAATGCAAATAAGATACAAACAATCGCTATCTAGCATACAATTGTATATTTTTGATTGATTTATTGATTGGATCGATCCTTGTTCCTTTTGCCCCATCTGTGAATCTGAAATGATGATGTTCATATAGTTGCATTACATAATTGAGCTGCTTGAAGATAAAGTCGATGAAAATCTTTCTTCCAACATATACAATTAACAAAATTAAGTTCAACTTGGCGTTTTTAGATGGGTGGTCATACATAGTTCAGATTTTCCCCAGTAACTGAATATGTGAAGATAATTTATAGCCCGAGAACATCACTTTATCAATGCGTGAGGCTACTGACATTAACAGTACCACCCATGGTCACTAAGGATCTATATCTGAACTCGTCACTGTCGATGTTTCGGTAAACTAACATGGAAGATAGAAAGAAGGAATATGAAAAGACTTTGTCCGTTTATATGTAACATGACTATTTAATCGTATTTGTGGATGCATTCAATTGTTGTTAATGACAATAATTTATTATGATGTCTCTTTGGAAATTTGTTAGAAACTGCATTAAATAAATACTGTTATTTTGGTGACTTGTAAAAGTTATTAGTATGGATTAAGAAGAGCTAATATATCACATTTCCTCATAATTAGTTATAGATATAAACATGCATGCTATTTTGTTTTTATTTTAAAAAAATTATTTATAGTTTAAATTCTGGCCTTAATAGCTAGAAATGCATTAGATTGAAAGGATGAAGAGAGAAGGAGAAAGACAAAAATGGTGGGAACCGCAATACATCACCATTATGGAGAGGCGCTATTAATAAATATCTCGCGAACTGAAGCGGGCAAAATGATTGAACGGCTATCAGCTTGAATAGCGATGAGACTGAAACGGTTTGAGAGACGATATAATCTCAAGGCTTGATTGGCATGAAATGGTAAGTGACACTGATCATGTGCACACAAAAGAACCTGACAAAAAGGTTCACTGTATAATAATGTCAAGTGAAATAGTTCGCCTTCTGATTGGGGCGTTGTCGCTCTAGAAATGTAAAATTAATTCTCAGCAAGGCCTGAAGCCAATGTAACACACGAATTTTATGCATATGATATTCTTTTCTTATTGGAGTATAAAATATAACCAATTTTTCAAAAATGTACTTTATACTTAAAGTCACTGAGATTGCATGTTTGGTAACCAGCAATGTGTCTAATAAGAAGTAGTAAACTCAGCGATTCGCAATGAGGCAATTGATATTAAAAACTATTTATTTTAAATAATTAATTTAAACCACATTTATTTGAGAAACGTTATCAAATGTAATTACAAGCATGATTTGGGAGGATTCATTAGAAAGCAAAAGCTTATTAACACATTCTCCGCTACAGTTAAACAAAATATAACATCACTGATATAGGTACAAAATGTATATAGAAAACGTGCATAAACTTATACATATCTCATACCAATGAATACGAACTAATTAAGTGCGAATCAAAATGTTAAGTTCAGTCAATTTATTAATTATGTTTGTCATCTTAATACAATGTTTCACAGTAAAACATATTTGTTTTATTTTCTACATTTAACGTATCGGATGCCAAATAAATAATATTTCAGTCTTTAGATCATCTTCACTAGCCAATGTTGCGATACCTTCATTTACGCTTGAACATATCGAGTATATATTTATGTTCTTCAGGTCAGTGAATTTCATTGAATTCAGCGACAAGCCATCTGTTATAATCAAAATTAAGCTGTTCAGATTTGAATACTGTTTCTACACGATCGAGACGAAGGGAGTCATATCATGAATGGACTGGTAAATAAACAATTTTCCAGTGCCTGTCTGTGTTTGCACAAATACTTAACTCGAATAAATTTGTAATGGCTTCTCTTTTGTGTATCGTCATACTTTTGATGTTAAACTTACAAAGTATCCTTTCTAGGTGAATGACCATCAACGTTTTCGGTATATGTACATACAATGCACCACGCTGTTGGTGAGTTGTCATTACGTACTAAGGGAGGCAACATATGAAATCCAACAGATGTCGCATTAAAGAAAGCACCAATATAGCTATTCGATCCGCCAAGGTATAGATAGGGTTATCGTAGCATTGGCTATCCAAGATGTCGTAAGAGCGAACGGGAGAGTCTGTAGGATTTTATCTTTATGATTTAAAATATTTGAAACGGACTAGAATGAAGTATTTTGCGTTCTCAATTTCAACACAAATGAAACATCTATATGTTAATCAATAGTTTTACAAGAAAATAAATAATGCTATTTTAATATTGTAAATGTACACATTAAGACCATTATTGTACTTTGTACAACTTTTAATATAAATTGTGTAAACTACCTTTGATAAACACTACTGTATTGCTAAATATACTACAGGTATGCAAACTTTCAAAACACACTGACGTATTCAGCCTGTTGTATACGATAGCAAGTTTTTAAATAGTTTCTGATTCTTTTCTACAATAATGATTTTATCGTAAGCATCATCGTTGTCTTTTGTCATCCATTACTGATCGGTTTATCCAGGTTATAGCATAATCAAGGTAATGCCTGATTGTGTTAACATAAAAATCATGTCAAATTTATATTTTGCATGGCTATATTTATAAACAGTTGAAGACTCCGGTTGGTACGCCTTTATGTTACTAGTGCTCACCCTTGTATGTCTCATGTGGCATTCCTTGCATCAGAGGTATGCCCCTACTTTGATAGCAGTGTTTGCCTTTGTGTCTCACGTTGTTCTTCATATAACAAATAAGCACATCCATCCGTTAACTCAAACAAATATCCACATTAAACTGAATTTTACATACCAAGATCACACTACTCGTGTTTATTTGAAAAGAAACAACAAAACAAATTGTACTTATATTGCATATATTAATGGACGGATTGAACCTTGATATTCGTAGGGGATACTGCACAAAGGTGCCATTCAATATGCCATTAAGAATTCAGCAAGATTTAAAACTCTTGCAATTTCCGCTAAGGTAGTGTGAATGGTCCAGGCACTGACTGGATTGAAGTGAATACGGAAGTGATGTTCACGCATTCTACACGATAATTTGAATTTGTATCACAGTAAGTCAGTTCCAAAGTGGAATTATGTACACATGGAAAGGAAATGATCAAATCTATAAAACATGCTTCCTCTTTGGTAGGGATAAAACAAATACCAACCAAATGAGCAGAAGAATTCCTTATTAACTAAGCAATGACAAGGCAACAAGTTGAAAATTAAAGAAGGCTCATGGGATACAATGTACTGTTGAGGATATATGCTCAACATGCGATTAGTTATTATCGTGCACAATTATCGGCAATGTTTGAGAATATATGTATATTGTTGTATTGGATTATTAATATTTCGTTTTTGAAAATGCTTTAAACAGATTGGCTTTAAAAGTAAGGGAAAGACGTATTATTGAAAATACCCAGACCATTCATTAGAAACGTAAACAATTCAAGAAAGGTTGAGTCATACAAGGTATTCGACTTGAAATACGAATGACGGCGGTATATGCATTTGCGTTTTAACATCCCGTAGCCTAGTATTTGTGGCATGTTTCTACATCTGCAGGTTTTGAAATATTTAAAAAGGACAATCATGACTGATTATTTCTCCAATCTCAACTAAAATCAAACGAGGCATCGACTTTTCCCATATATAATATAGCTATGGTATAGAAAAGTAGGATGTTCAGAAATGTAAGCGGATGCAAATAAATTACAAGGAAACGACTAATTACAGTGCATTCCTCGTTCACACGTTCTGACGACGCTTGTTACAAATATTATCTGCCAGTCGGAACTTTGCACAAAATTTGTAGGGCATAATTATCGCACCACCATTGAAACCTCTCGGTGGAATTCAGCAACTCTTCAGCACGTCTTTGTCACTTCAGTTCATTGAAGGAAAGCGAGAGTTTGAGTGATCAAATGGATGAAATTGATTCGACAAATTTTGGGATACCTGAACACAATCCTACAAAAATATGGCATTTCCTTCGGCAGGTTTTGTTCACTTGTTCCGTTTTATGTAAATGTAAGATGTGTGACCCAATATTCTTTTGCAACAAACTCTTTTAATTTATGTTCAAATGTTTAAATTTTATTTAGTATCTGATTTACTTTTAGTGAGTTGCAAAAGTAGGCTTTGATAGTTTGTTTAGTATGGTGAGGGCCATTTGGTGTTTTGCAACACAACAACACTTTGAAGGCAATATCGTGCCGCGGCAAAGTCATACCCAAAGACAAGGAAATAAGTCTAAAATCTCATCGAATGAGTGACCATTTGACCATTTGACAGCTGTCATCTATTTTAATACAGCATTTTTTTAAAACTTGGAATCGTCATACCGCATAAATATAAAAAAAATGTGAAGTACTTTTAAAGTCAACACTTTTACAGATCGCAACATCAAGCATTCACACTCAGCAAATAATCAACTACGTTTTACTAGTTATTGCAACCACATGATATCTTTTCCTTTTGGTCAGTCGCTTCCTTTATCCTCAAATGTTTTCCATCTCTAAAAGTGTTTCAACATTTCAAATAATTCGGAATTCTTCGGACTCTTTTAATACTTCTACACGTACATTTTCAAAATATAATCAATCTTCTCGTCGATCAGCATCCGCTGGCGAATGTAATCATATGCAGTGTTTTATCGACGTACGGTAACACGAACACATACTTGGAAAGGGCAACAACAAAATTATGATAGTTGCTCGATGTACCGTTAGTTTATCATATAGTACTTATATTTGCTTTGTAATGGATTCTCATTAATTTCTAACAACCAAAAACTTCCATAGAAAGACCAGTTGCCTACATGAAATATATTAATCTTGGTCTTAATCACAGCTTTAATTTCCGAAGTTCAAATTTCAAACTATATTACAGTGTATGTTTTATTGAATATAAGAATATGCTTGGTTTCCTTTATTGCGATTTTAGGTGATTTAGATTTTATTCTAGTGATTTAAGGATTTAAAGTTGGTAGTTTCATCCTTTAAGTCGAGAACTAGGAAAACTAGGGATTATGTTATTTTCTTTTCCGAACCTTTGCATATATATATATATATATATATATATATATATATATATATATATATATATATATATATATATATATATATATATATATATATATATATATATGGAAAACATGTATATATATGTATGTATGTATGTATGTATGTATGTATGTATGTATGTATGTATGTATGTATGTATGTATGTATGTATGTATGTATGTATGTATGTATGTATGTATGTAATTGTATATTACACTTGAAAACTATTATTTAATATTTTTCAAAAGGATTATTCCACACTTTTGGTATCAGTTGTATATTGGTTTTAATATTTGCTTCTTGCGTTTGAAACGAAAGCAATGACCGACATTTCTTCAACTCTTTCAATCTGGCCCCAGCGTAACAATCGAAACGCGCCAATTACACGCTTCGTCATAAAATATCACAAACATTCCGATTATCTGACACCAATTGTCTGGATTGTACGTGAAAGATTGTAAACCGACTAACTCAGTTAATGCTTCGGAATTTGATAGTATGCGTGACACCTAGCAGCGTTTTCAAATAGTGGTCCTTATCTTCGTTTACTAGTTTAGGATCAACAGTAAACCCGTCTGCATATTAACCGACTTGGCCCACATTTAACTTCCTATAAAGAATTGATTCATTACATATCTTTGCTATAATATGTCTATATAGCTATACTGTCTCTATATAGCTGCATTATGTCTATATAGCTATACTGTGTATATATAGCCCATACTATATCATTATAGCCATAATACGTCTATATAGCGATACTATACCTATATAACTGTACTATATCGATATAGCCATACAATATCCATATAGCGATGCTATGTCTATATAGCAACACTCTATCCATATTATATCTATATAGCCATAACATATCCAAATAGTTATACTATATCCATATACCTATATTATGTCTATTTAACAACACTATATCAAATAGCCATACAATACTATATCTATATAGCATACTATACTATATCGATATAGCCATACAATATCCATATAGCCGTAATATGTCTATACAGCAATGCTATATCCATATAGCTATACTATCTATACAATATCAACTAGAGTATGGAACGGTCTCACATTAATATGCCACTTTATTGGCATATATTTTTGTAACAGATTCCGCATTTAATTTCATGTTGTTTTTTAGGAGTAGTCGACAACATAATAGCAAAGATAATACAACTTTGGCACAAATGAAATAAAACAGATTGTAATGGTGAAAAATTACCCAATACTATTTTAAATGATATTTATATGTCTATAATGACAAAAGTGTTTGTTTATCGACACAACATCGTCATAATTATTTTTTATCGGGGAAAAAATACAATCTTTTCTCAAGAACTGATTTTAAAAACTCAGTCACAACGCTGGTAAAATGTGTTCAATGTGGAACCGTTATTTGATGACTAACATGGCTGCACGTGTGGGTTTTCTTCAAATTTTGATGCGTCTTGTTAATGGTTGAATAGTTTATCCCTCTACTACATAGTCAAAGAAGCCCCGCCCCTCCTTGCGGTGTCTGTTGAATGGGATTTACATTTACTTCCCAGTGATACGTAATTCATTTCCTGTGAGATAATTTGTTTTTGTTAGCGCAGAAGAAGATAATGATGATGATGACGATGATAAGGAAGAGGATAACGACGACGAGAACAACAATGTATCTCTGATTGGAATTGAACATTTATGTGATTAAATGTATTGGTATAGTCACCATCTTTAAAAAATAAAATAGTATTGTAATCATGACCAATTTGCACCCCACACCACCCACCACCACCACCCCATTCCCACCTGGTACCGTTTAAATTATGCCCTTTTGCACTTTGAAGATGTTACATAAGAAAATGCCAACTAGAGAGCACCAATTTCCTCAATTGGTTCTTGTGAAACATTTCCGAAACCACTTCTGTGCAGCATTTGTCAGAGGTTTCTAATATACTATGCCGGATAATAAAATGTTGGATCATTTTGTAAACCTCTTAAACTGTGTTTTGATATTCATACCGGATCCTATTCCGATCGTGCTTCTCTCTCGTCTGGCGATATTTTCGATGTTATACTTTAGTTTCCTTTTGAACTAAATTGCCAACACCATTTTCGGACGATGTTAAATGCATCGTTGTTACACGTTAGTAAGCATTGCAGAATAACGGAGGGAAATTCAATATATGCATCCGAGACAAACCACTGAAATACCTCATCGATCCACCAAAGTATAGCTAGTGTTAACATATCGGAACCATGGCTAGATTAGGCTTCTTATGACAATTAAGCAAGAAACAAGAAACTGGTGGGGGTTTAAAAAGAAAATTGTGGATATTTGGGTGATTTTCATTTTTAGATCCGGTATGGGTTTTACAATCAAACCGGATTGCAAGGAAATATTATATCCAATTTCTATATCAGGTTCATGTACACAGATATATAGGTCATAATTATTAGACGTTAAATATGCGACTATATATATAGCGGGGGGTGGGGGTCGCGCAGTATAACATTTGTTTGTCGCTATAAAATTATGAATTTTCCGTACAAATACGTTATCAGTCAAATTGAAAAAGAAGCAGGTTTAGTCTTTTTAACATTTTTGGGTGGGGTGGAGGTGGGGGTGGGGGTGGGGTGGGATAGATGCCTTCCGTTTTGTATAAATGCGAACGAGATATTTGTAGAACAAGAAATTGGTATATTTAGAAGCAATATATAAGTTTTGTGAAGGCAAATTTTTAAAAAGCAATTTTGATTTTTTTATATACAAAACTATTTACCTATTTGATCGCTCATGAAACATCGTTTTATAAATGACAAAGTAAGAAAAATAAACAGAAATAATTCATGTGAACTTCATGGGATGGAGGTGGAAAATTTTCAGTTTCCATTTAACCAAGGTGACAAATATAACTACATGTCGCTTGAACCAGAACAGAACACTCCAAGAAGGGCAATTGTCCGTTTGGACAACATGCGTGTTTTAAGGTATCATTTGGTGAAAAGTCGAAGAGGATTGATCAATATAGGCATTCCATCACAACGATTATCGGTGACGTGTATTTTTGATAACTGAATGTCGCCTTTTGCAGTGTCTATGATCCATATTTTATATGTCTAGTCCTTGACCATGACCTATTTTCACAGTCGTTTTAAACGCATATTTTAAGTCTTAATCTAATTTTTTAGGACAAGGTCGTTTGTATAATGAAACTATATATCCCCTTAATGACTACAAAATGTTCCGGCTGACAACAATTAAATAATAATAATAATAATAATAATAATAATAATAATAATAATAATAATAATAATAATAATAATAATAATAATGTATTATATTTTCACCTTAATATTTATTTCTAGCTGCAATCCTAATATCTAATAAGTATATTGCTTGTAATTAGGCGTTCATAACTAGACTACATTTTAGAATATGACCCCAAACAACCCAGAACAGCTTCGTTACATTTTGAATGCCGCGTATGACGTATTCTTGTGAACTTAAAACATGTACATCTTCTCAAGACACTTGAGATCTTTTGCATCTTGTTTCTTTGTTGAATATGTAGAGAATATTTGCTTGTGTTGAGTGTATTATATATATATATATATATATATATATATATATATATATATATATATATATATATATATATATATATATATATATATATATATATATATATATATATATATATATATATATATATATATATCATCTGATGAGTGAACAAAATCAGTACAACTGATTACACATTAGTTGTTTGTTCATAAGAAGCAAAATTTATTTTAATTTTATGCTCAAACGTATTGGTATTCTAACATGAATACCACCGTATTGGTATTTTAACGTGAATAATAAAATTATTGGTATTTTAATATGAATAACACCTTATTCGTATTATAACATGAATAACACCGTATTGGTAATTTAACATGAATAAAACCGTACCTGTAATTTAACATGAATAACAACATATTGGAAATTTAACATGAATACCAGCGTATTGGTATTTTAAAACGAACAACAACGTATAGGCAATATAACATAAATAACAACGTATTGGTATTTTAACACGAATAACAACGTATTGGTAATTTAACACGAATAACAATATAATTGTAATTTAACAAGAATAACAACGTATTGGTAATCTAATATGACTAGCCTGTAGATCAGCAGTTATCGTCTTGTAATATGTTTGCAATTTGCATTCTGCTGTTTTATGAATCGTAACGCAGTAACTATGAATAGTAGTACTATTCTGTTTTAGTAATCTAAGTTGAAACTACTTTTAAAATATTTTGTAGCAAAAAGCAAAACCAGAGTATAATAAATAAAACGTTTTATTCGAACCTGGAATTTTATTGGGATTTTTTTAGAACCATGTACGCTTTGGTAAAAAGTCACCTACGTTACCACGTTGCCAAGCAATTTACAACATGTCAGATGAACTTATTTCTTTATAGTGATGGATGTATGTTGACTGGTGTGAAATGAATAAATAAATGAAACTTACATAAATATTATTACAATTTTCTCTATTGAAACATGTGCTAAAAACACGGACTAACATAAACTTAAAATAGTTTGTTACCACATCAAACTATAAGCTATTCTGTGTTGTGTCTCTTATGATACACCAGACAAGAATATTCCTAA